>BQNB010009253.1:15214-87319 GCA_026074375.1 Tanacetum coccineum | reverse complement strand
ACTAACCATTTTCAAAATTTTACTTATGACAACGGATCCATAAAGTAATTTTTGAAGGTTGGGGTGTCCAATACGCATCCTTTGTGAGTAACATATGAGTTTGGCGAAAACCATCCACATATTCAAAGAATATAACCAACACTCACCTTTGCCTTATGTAACAATACTCCCATACTGTTAACCAACAATGGACATATTTAGAATGATAAATCATTTGTAGGATCGATATTCCTTAATGAAACACTGATATACTATCAACTATGCGGAATCTAGTCAGCAGTACTTAAGAAGAACAAACAATGCTTAATCAAACGATTTCTATTATAAACCTTTTGAATCTGCCTAAATTGCAGATCCCTAATACAATACTAATAATTCTTAACTCGTGTTTTTTTCTGTTATGTTCTATTCTAATACCTTCCTAGAGATCCTTTTATAACCATAAGGATAACTCTAGTAGGTGTACAGTCCTTGTATATCATAAACTCTAATCAATACTAATCACTAAATTAACTGTTACAAGATAATTACTAACATAACTGTTTAAATGATAATCCTTTAAGATTCCTTTATCCACGGCAGTACTTCGATCTTTGACTTGCATTTCCCAACAGTTCTCATTGTATATTTATATCTACATTCTTCAGGTTAGACACAACCTTGAGCAAGCAAAGAATTTATTAGAGGCTGTAATCAGGGTATCACTATTATCTCTCGCTCAATATTAGTTTTTTGTCTTAGATAGTTTTTGCTTAAAATACATGCAAGTAATATTTTTTTGCATAAAGGACACCATGGACTAACATTGAGACTCCATGGACTAACATTGGCTAGAAAGAAGTACACACATCTCCATAAAAAGGGACATTTGAACCACAAGTACCTTTTGTAGTAGATGGGTCAAACTTGCTAATATATTTTTCCTTCTTTGATCCTTTTGACTCAACTCATATTATAGGTATGGTTGTTCAATTCCATGCTTGTAAGAGACCTATAATTGCTCTTCCCGTAGCTGGTGTACACATGTGCTGGTCATGGTAATGATTTGAGTCACATACAACACTTGTATTGACACACACAGAGCTTTTATTAACTACATTGTTCTTTTAGGTGTCAATTTAAAAAAAAGCACTATTTGTACTAAACATGTCGATCTACACCAAAGTTGGATCAAGCTCATCCTTGCCACCAACTGATTGTGAAGCTGATTTATCATGGCAACCGGCACTTCCAAGAGTATGGGAGAACATCACTTGTGGCGAAAAAGGTTTGGTTCACATTTCCAGAAGTATCACACTTTCAAAATAAGTTTATGAATTATAAGGTTTCTTTATATGGTATGTTTCTTAGGGAATTCCTGAAAACAATGGCCACGTTTATGATGAGAAAAAAGATAACGATGAGATGTGATTTAAGTTGCAAAAACAGTATGGTATCTACATCCCTTCCGTTGGCCATTCAATATTTAAAGGACATTGTCAGACAAAATAAGTTTGTCCGACTGCAAGTACATCCCTAATTTGTTGTCTACGACATTTTCTAGTACGATCTTAAATTTATAAAGCTGGCAGTTTCTTGAAAAACTTATTCGAGGAGGGAGTGTTGAAACTACAATTTTTAACATACACTACTTTATATGGAAAGATACACAACTTTTATTGTAGACAATTTGACATTGAAAAGTTCTTTTGAAAAATTATGTTCAACAATTTTGAAAACCACATGATAGAAGACTTCTTTTCTATTTTTAGAGTAAGCGCACTGAAGCGTACACTTCCTTATGACATTCGGGACGAAGTTCTGCATTTGAAATGTACATAAGTCATCAAGAAAATTAGTAAATGAATGTTTTGAAAGCATTTGAAACTCTTGCTCAAACCTTTATTTACCGCCCGTGTCGAATGTAATCTACATTTTAGGTACAGATAAATGTTATCGATTCCATGAGACATGTCGAGAAAGATTCTTTTTGGTTATTTTTCAAATATTTTTTTTTGATTTTATATTTTGTTTTTCTAGGTTTATATTTTTTCTATGTTTGCTTTTTGTTGGTTTTATATGGTTTCTTTTTCAAAAATATTTATAAATCAAAATAAAGAGAAATCAAAAATATTTACAAATCGAAGTTTTCATTAGCAGTGACAGTTGTTGCTAGAGTTGAAGTAGATGAAGTTGAATCAGGTTGTTGTTGACGTTTATTGATGCATCAGTAGTAGTGACAGCGGTAAAAGGACTTTAAAACAACTTGATTTTCTCCATTGAAATATTCGGACGGATCAAAGGGATCCGAATAGCAAATCCAGCTCATTGACATTGTTACTGTCTCAGCTGCTTGATGAACTTCTATTGACATTATGGTGTGAGGCTTGAACCGTTTTGTTCAAACGTCGTTTGACATTGAGGTTCGAGGCTTGATCTATTGTAATCAAACGTCATTTGACATTAAGGTTCGAGGCTTGATCTGTTGAGAACAGAGTCATTTTTACATTGAGGTTCGAGGCTGATCTGTTGTGATCAAAACTCATTTTACATTGAGGTTCGAGGCTTGATCTGTTGTGATCAAACGTCATTTGACATTGAGGTTCTAGGCTTGAACTGTTGTGTTCAAACGTCATTTTACGTTGAGGTTTGAGGCTTGAACTGTTGTGTTCAAACGTCATTTTACATTGAGGTTCGAGGCTTGCTTGAACTGTTTTGTTTCAAAGACATTTTTCTATATCATCATCAGTGAATCCACTTTGACAATGGTTTCTGCAAGATATCATCTTTTTCTGCACATACTCTGTGATTTTCCTTGGTGACATTACATAAGGTTACTGCACTTAAATTAATACTTTGTCCTTTCTGAACATTGATTGATGTACCTGCACTTAAATCCAGAGTTTCTTTGCATTCATGAATATTGAGATATCTTACATTTCGAACCATGGGGGGGGTTCATTAACCTTGCTTGTGCATCTGAGAGTCGAATAACTTTCCTGTGGAATCCACCTAAAGTCAAACAGGATTTGAAAATTCTACCCGTGGTGTTTCCACTTAGTCAGATCTAGAAGTTGTTTTCTCATACACATCGGAAGTTCTTATGAGGAGAAACCTATGTCCTGTAAAGATTGCTACCATTTTTTTTGAGTAGAGTCTTTTGATTAGGGTTTGTTACTGTTTGCAGGTCATTTCGGGATTGAATCTTAGCACGCGAATTATTACTTCAGGCGTTTTGTTTTATAAGCATCATGATTTGCTACTAAAGACACACTATATGACATGTAGCAACAAACAATTGTTTAGAATTGTTATTTTTGGAGAAAGAAACTAGAACTCTTAGAGTGATCTGCTTTGGGCACGTCGTTATCGTCAACGGATATCGTAGATAAGGCAAACTCCTAGATGTTTGATTGTTGCTCCTAGGTTTTGGTTTGCTATCATCAGCAGTGGTTTGAATTCTAGCAGAAGTAGTCACACTAGTTGTTGGTTCTTATCTTTTATTGTATCCTTTTTCTTAGCTACATCTTATGATTAGTGATTATGAACCATGTCATTTGAAACTCATTCTTGGCATGTTTCTTAGAACTATTCCTGATGTGCTTGTGCACTCATGTGATCAGGTTTTTGCAAAGGCGGTTTCTATTTTCATTAGGCAAATAGATGTTGAGTGACTGTTGAAAATTATTATTAACATCAACTTGGGAGGGCATAACCGTTGTTTGACATTTGGGACCTTTCAGATATTAACGCATTCGGTTGTCTAACAACCTGATTGGTTTCTTAGTGATGGTATAGCGGTTTCCAAGTATGATGTTTTATCAAACTTTGTTCTACACTATTTTCTTTTAACTTCACTTAGTCATTTTTTAAACTAGCTAGCAATTGCAAAAAACCCTTTCCTGAATCTGAGCTTTTAATCAGATTATTAGCAAGCAAAGATGTTGTCTGTTTTGTAGTCTTAGATCTAGTAATTTAATGAATCATACAAATCTTTGTAATGCCTATTTCAAATTTCATTTTTCCTTACATAATTTAGCAAACTATGTTCTAATTCGATGTTCATTGTTTCCAAGTACATCTCATTTTCCTTTCTAATCTTGGCTTCTATTACTGTTTCATTCAAAATTTGACCTTGTTGCCCCATGTTTAAAGCATGTGATTTTGATATTTATGTTCGATGAGAGCAATACAATGTGCTTTCCTTCTTGAAAAAGTCTTTTTAAAATTGGGCAACAGTCTTTTTGAGTTTAAATTATCTCAATTCGAGTGATTGTTTTGAGTATTATGTTGTCTGGTTATCAAGTTGATGAAGCAAGCTTCTTGACTTTTAAATTGACATGTTTCAGGATACTGGTCAACCCTACCTTCATTAATGATTTCAGGTTGTTCTGTTTGTGTCTGTCGATTGCAAAGATATTACATTCAACAGTCCAATTTTACCTCAATCCATTGGCTCTTGTCATCAAAGAGGTCTGATATCTTCATCATCAGCATCTGTACCATTCCCTGACCTGCTGCTATCATCTTGTATTTCTGATTCTGTTCCATTGCTTTCCATGACAACCAAACCATTATCTAGTGCTTTACCCGTATCAATCGTACTCTATTGCGTCTGCATATGTCTTTTATTCACCCTTCTTTCATACGGTCTTTGATGACGTGTTCTTTCAGCAATATGATGACTTCTTTAACTTAACCAGGTGCTGGAGTTGTAGTGTTAGTGTATCTCTGATGTGTTATAACATTGATTCCAGTGTATTCAACAAAGTACTTGTCTGTCATTTGACTGTCTATCCAATGTTACTTTGAATCGATGAACTTTCTGGAACGGTTGTTTTACCTACACCATAAGGCTTTTTGGTATGTCATTGGATCCAATTCATTAAAATTTCATCTTTGTAATTGCTTTTGTAGTTGATCCTGTGAGGAGGCATTGTATTGTGAAAGTATCAACTCTTGACCAAAGAGTAGGACATGAATGCCCGTTTGAATCCAATGTTCGGTTACGAGTGCCTGTTTAGCCATCCTTTTGAAAGAATTGAAGGTGTGAATGAGAGATCGAAAAATATGCAATGCATCTTTCTTGTTGCTTTTGACATCTTATTTTTGATTGCTTGCACCTTCTTTTGTTTCAGACTTCTAGTGCATTCCTTTATGATTTGTGGATGCAGTCTCTGTATTTCTTTCTTCCTTCTTCAGAACAAGTGTTATGTATGACAACTAAATCGACTTTCAATGAATCAACATTCAATGCTGGAATTGGATTTGAATGATCTTCTGGTGTTTGCATCTACTTCTTTTGTTTCAAACAATTATGGAGATCGTTGTTGATGAAGATTTAACTAAGCATGTATTTTCCGAGGGAGAATCCATGTTAAGGATCTATTGCATCGTAAATGATTGAGCATCATATCTTGTATAATTCTGTATAACGCGCTTTGATTTTCTAAACTCAATGCGTTTTAAACGTTGTTCTGATTTTGTCAAAGTAGTCTTGCAAAAGCAGTCTGGAGATATTATTTCTTTGTAAGATGACGTTCTAGTAAATCCAAGTCTTGAGAGAATGTTCTCTTGTAGATAGGCATTTCGGTCCCTAATCTTGTAAAGCATCTGTGAGAAAATTTAATTGTGACTGAGTTGCTCGAGATGTCATACAGTTAATCTTGAATAGTTGTGTCTTTCTTTCTTGAACTTTAGAAATTTGAGCACGAAGAATCTGTGTCATTTATAAAGAAACCTCTGATGTTTGAGTTCGCAAATGGTATTTTGACATTGTTATTGAAGTTGTGATTGGATAGGATCTTAAGTGTTTTCGAGTGTTGTTTGTATGTGGTGAGAGGAATGCAATTTTCTTCCACGGATTTTACAACTAATAGATTAAACGAGAAGAAAAATAAAGATTACTTGTCTTGGGTTTTTACAAAATCTATAGAAAAACCGTGAATGTAGATTGATTTTAAAAAAATTTCGGTTAACTAAATTTGACATGTTTCACTTGAATAATAAAAACATATTCCGCTTCAAAAATTGCATATTTTTTCGCTGTGACTATTCAAACTTATTTGGGGGGCTTAAAAGTCTAAAACATATTTCGTTGGAAAGTTTGAACTATAGTTCGCTTTGTTTTAGCAGTATTTCGCTTGGCAGGTTAAACATGCATATTTTTCGCTCATAACATTCAAATATTTCGCTTCGTCTTAAACCTGCAGATTTTGCTTTTGCGGTCTAACTTATTTAGCTTAACTTATCAACCATGTTTCGCTTCGATTAAACCTGCATATTTTGCTTGACATTTAAATTATTATTTCACTTGAAATCCAATTTGCATTATTCGCTTTGCGGCTTAAACGTTACTTATTCGCTTGATGTCACTAACTTTGTGAGGACCAATTATTCTACCAAAAGATGTCCTATTCTTTGTAGTAAAATTTTTGGTTATGTTATTGTTTTAAACTGGTTAGGACCACTAGAAAAGTCAATAAGCTACCTCTAAAAGTTTCGAAAATATCCTCTAATAAGCTAGGAACTACGCTCTAAATATGCAAACTAAATTTGGAAAACTAAGAAACTAGATTAAAGATCAACTAAAAAGAGACGTGACCCTTGTAAATCTTTGAAATCTAACCCAAAACACCACGTAAAGAAGAAAAAAAAGAAAAAATCAGCCGATTCTTAAATAAGCTTAAAAAGAAGTCTTATAGCTTATCTAAGACATGATTTGCTACTAAAAATGACCTTATAATAGCATGTAGAGTAAGGAGATAAGTGCTTAACTAAAAAAACCACAAAGCCTCTTTTGTCGTGAGCTTTTTAACCACTAATAAGCCACAAAATTATGAGATTATGTCCACGGAATCTAACATAAACACCCCCTTGGCGAGGTGTTTACCACATGTTTATCCCAATATAATCCAAACACAACAATAAGCAAACCCAAATAAGCCCTTTGATAAGCCGGAAATGAAGAAGAGAAGAAAGGAAGAGAGAAAACTTGGAATGTTAGATTAGAGAGAGAAAGTAGTGAGTTACAAGTGAGACAAATGCAACCAACACCCTCTCCATGTGTGGAGAGGGTTTCTTTTAATACCTAGAACAAACATGCTTGGCTTATCGGACTTTTCTACTGGGGCCGGGTCTTGGCATATCTTGGCCTTTGAAGCTAAAAACGGACAATATTAGATTACAATTCCATGCCCGTTTTACCGATAGCCTATTACTTTACAAGACCCAAATTGGACTTATAGACTGATAGCATTCTTGTTTGACTTAAATAGAATTATGGGCTAACAGATGTCATCTATTATAGATCTATGTTTGCTCTTTAATGTACTTAACTGCTTCTTGGCTGATATTTTGTCTTTTAGTCTGTGCTTGTTCTAGGTTTCAGGTAACTCCAAAGACCTCCCATCTTAATGTTGTGAGAGAATCACCTTTAGGTACTCAAGGGCAAACCCAAATGGCTATGGTATCGAGAGTGGTCATTATTTTGACCTAGAAGCCTACTCAGATAGTGACTATGCTAGAGCAAATTTGAAGGAAATACCATAACGGAGGTTGTCCAATTTCTTGACAAGAGACTTATTTCATAGTAGGATATAATGCGAGAAAGCAGATAATTGTGGCACTTTTACTACAGAGCAGAATCAAGAATATGTTATGCTTCAAAACTGCTAGTGGGCTAAGTATTGTGGTTCAAAAATTAAGGTTCAGGACTATGGGTTCAATTTTATGAACACATAGATTACATTGATAAGGAGAGTTACTATTGGCATTGTAAAGTACTGGTATTTCACTCCAAACAAAGGCATATAAGATTAGACACCACTTCATTAAGGAGGCTTATTATGAGAAGAATGCTTATTCCTGGTGCTAAATAATATTCACACTGATGACATTGTGCTAGATCTTTAACCAAAGCTTTGATGTTAGGTCCATTTTCTTAATTGTTAACATTGGGATTAGGATCCATATCTATAGTGCTTTTAGTTCAAGGGAGGCATAGTTAGCATTTTCCTTGTTGTATAGTTTGTGAATGATCTTAAGTATCTAGATGGATTCTAGTTGGATTAGCTGATTCTTTGCGAGTTTCATTATTTCCTTTGGAATGAGGATTGAAGGCTACATATGGTATAAATTAGTTTTAATCTACTAAATGAAATATGTGGATACTGTGGTACAAAAGTTAATACTGTTAGGCTTGGTTAGTGCTGCTCAAAGATGTTTCTAGATGGTTTTGTTGCTTGGATTAGGTAAAAATATGCTATTTGGATTGGATTTAAGGGTACTACATGGAGGCTAACAAGTTAGTACTGCCAGGCAAAGTTGGTGCTGCCAGACAAAGTTGGTGCTGCCAGGCAAAAGTTTGTGCTGCTTGTTACCGTTACTACTGTTGGTGAGCATAACAGATTTTCATTTATTAATTTAAAACATGAGAGATTTCAGCAACAAACTCTTGCATATAGGGGTCATATTACTTGAATTTTTGATCTTTTCTTCTATATACTCTTTCTTTAAGATAATAGGACACTCATGTTATTCAGTTGCTTGGTCATCTCAAACCTTAAAAGCACATCTTTATAAAATCTTAATTAACTCTTCCAAACCCTTAAATTCTCACAATCGAACATTTCCCACACCTTACTCACCCTTTTTAACACATCTATGGCTGATTTAGAGTTCGTCGATCAACACAATATGGTCGCGTGTTTAGAGAAAACAGGAGGAAATTCAGAATTTCATGAGATAGTGGACTTTCTTACATCAAGTTTGATACATCATGCTCTCACTGTAAGTCCCACTATCTATATTTCTTATATTGAACAGTTTTGGAACACTGCTAGTTCCCAACGGTATCTAATATATGAGAAGAAGCAATTCATGTACTGTTGTTAGCAAGGCTGTAGTCATTAACAACGAAGTAGCATCAATCAGAAGTTCTCTTCTCCTTCATGATGCTGATGGTACTGCTTGCCTAACAAATGAAGCTATTTTTCAAAACCTTGCATTGATGGGGTATGAGGGTGAACTTAACAAACTAACTTTTCAAAAAGCCCTCTTTTCTCCTCAATGGAAGTATCTGATACATACCATCCTTCATTGCCTAAGTTCAAAATCTACAAGCTGGAATGAGTTTTCAACAAATATTGCTTCAGCTGTTATATGTTTGGCAACAAATCAAAAGTTTAACTTTTCTAAACTTATTTTTGATGGTTTGTCTGAGGAACTTGATTTACTTTCTTTCTAAAAAGAAAGATTTCGTTATATTCCAAAGAGTTTTAATGGTGTTTCTTGAATAATCAATTGAGCTTGGGGAAACCTTTTAATATGTTTATGTTACACCAGCGCTCATCAAAAGGTTTTTTCTAAACATGTCCTGGGAATGGTGTAAGTTTTTCAAGAAAAGTCACTCTACTTTTATGATTTTATGTTGCCTTTTTTCCTCGTGCCACACCAAGCCACTGAGGGTGAAGTTCAGAAACCCACTAAAACCCCAACCAACACCCTATCCTTCTCACCTTAGTACAGAGAGACAACCCCTTCGTGACTGGATGATCAGTTCGCCATGGACACTACACAAGACTCTAGGGACTCTTTAGAAGACACTAATGAAGGGACTCAGGTTCAGTCATCCTATGATAGTCCTCTTTCAGGTGATCACACATCTGAAAAAGCTGAGGGTGGCTTGAACCTAGAAGAGTTATTTGTTCTTTGCACTAACTTGTTTAATAGGGTTCTTGCTTTGGAAACTTCCAAGGGATGCTCAGGTGATGCAGAAATGCTTATTAAATTAAAGATCAAATCAAGAAGTTGAAAAGGATGTGTAAGCCAAGCATCTTACACCACAGGGCATGGTTAAAGAGTGTGAAAAAGGTTATCAATGAGAAAAGGTTTGGGAAGGAAGGAGTATGTTATCAAACAGGGGATGGAAAAATGCCAAATCCTTGAAACCAAACTTTAGATGCCTTTGATGATCTGATGCTTGATGGTAGGGATTACATGGAAAACATAGGATGTTGTAACAGAAGGGAGGACAAAGTAATGAAACTGGGGAGCTTACCAGGGCTAAGTGGTGAGAAAAAGAGATGTACTGAAGAACTAGTTAGTACTGCGGCTACCTAAATAGTTTGTACTACTATAGGCCAGATGTTGATGCTGCTAGGCTTTGAAGATAGTGCTTGTTTACCTAGCACTCCATCTACAAAAACAAGTATTATTTGATGATGAGATATCACCATGGCTCTAACTTTGATTAATATGAAAGAAAGATTTAAAGATAAGGAAAATTGGTTAATATTTTTGTGTCAATTAAAAGATATTGAAGGTTCTTCTAGACATGGCTAGATCAATCCTAACCCTGAAGCCACTTTCAACAATTGACCCTAAAGACAAAAGCAAAAGTGTCTTAGAAGAACCTGAGCCTGCAAAGAAGATGACTAGAAGTGATTTTGATGCACAGATGGCAAAAGAGATGCAGAAAATCGCTCTAGGCTAGTTACAAGTAGACTTGTAGCAAAGGTAGAAAGGGATAAGAACATAGGGTAAGAAGTAATGAATCTAAGGCTGTTATAGCGGAGGACGTATGATGGAAATTTCAAGCAGGGATTGATGCTGATGCATTGTTGCAGCCAATTAGCTTCAACAGGAAAGAAGAGAGGGAGTATTACAATGTGAAGAGAGAGCAATGTTCTTGGATGAAATAATTGTGCTTACTGAAAATTCAGAGCTGCATAAAGAACTGCTGAGGATTAGATGTAGACCACCATAAATCCTTAATGAGGAATTTGATGATGACATATCTAAAGAATATGGGTGGTTATAAACACTCTCAGCTGAAGTCAAAGACATTTGAAATTCAAGGTTTGTATGAAAGACATAAAAGGGTAATTAATGATTTCAAGCCTATGGATTCAGATGATGCAGTAGCTGGTATACTATAACCAAAAGGTTCTTGAAGAAAACCTAACAGTACTAAGTTGAAATTTAGCAAGGAGGAAATGAAGAGAGTATCCAAGAATCGACCAGTGCAGAGATTTAAGATGAAAGCAAATCAAAGAAGTTAAAAGAGAGGAAGACTAATGCTGTATCTTAAGAGGAAGAGCAACTAATGGCTTTTCTGAAGATAGTTCCAAGATGTAAGAAGGAATAATAGATTCATGATGTCCTAGAGATAGAGGGTTTCCAATTTATTAACTGGAATCAAAATTCTATGATTTTGGACAGTACACGGGAGCAGAGTGCCATTCTTAATACGGAGGATATCTTTAGGTTCTGATGGAAGTTCTAGGTGGTATTTAAAACTTTTTCTGAAATTGGTGACAAGGTTTGACTAGGCTAGATCTTGTGAGTTATATAATCTCGGTGGTGAAGAGATTTGAAACCAATACTTCCTGAGGGTGTTGATTAGTTCTTTGGGGAGATTTTTTAAGGACAATGTTGATGCAAAATGCAGAAGATGAACTCTAGCAGAATCAAGAAAGATAGAATCTTAAGAGCTGGGTGTTTATGAAAAATTAATGGTATCATACTTGATACTTGGAAGATGGTACTGAAGATTTCATTGCTTGCAGGAGGATGTATCCTCTCACAAAAAGAAACACTTAAGAGAATGCTTTCTTTAAGGTAGTAGCTGGACTGCATTGTGAAGATGTTATATTTCTGCTCTAGATTCATTCAAAAGCAGAATTGATGGGAGTATGGGAAAGCCATGATGGTGGTGAGAAGATCTTTAAGTGTTGGTTAATCAACACACAACAAAATGGTCATCGAATTTCACCATGTTTAAAAGCATCAAGATCTGTCTAGGCCTGGCAAACATTCTGGTAAAGACTTCTCAAATCTGTTAATGGCTGATAGTTTGACAAAAACTATATGGTAATCAACTCACCATGCTTCATAGTAAAGAGTTGGCTAGTCCAAAGCAAACAGCTCCTGGTAAAGACATCTCATATCCGTTGATAGTTGATAGTTTACTTAAAACTATATGGTTATCAATCCAACATGTTATTGTAATGAAGCATTGGCTATTCTAGAGCAAACGACTACTGGTAAAGAAATATCAAATCCGTTTATGGCTGGTAGTTTGCCAAAAAATACAAGGCCAACTTAGTTGGTATTGCTGTATTGTTGTGTTGCTGAGTTGCTGAGATGTTGTGATGATGACAAAGACTAGAAGCTAAAGAATTTCAAGTTTACAGAGTAACAAAAGAGTTCAAGTTCATCAAAGAGCAGATTAAAGAGTAGCAGTGTGTTTGGATACATCCTCCTAGTGTTCAAGAAGCTCAAACTGAAGAAACATGAAGGTTAACAAGTGAACATCATGTTTAGGGGAGGATTGTTGGGTTTCAGAAGTTTCTACAACTTAGTGCTGCTACTTATACAAGTTACTACTGCTAGTTCTACTTAGTGCTGCTAGTGAAGAATGCTAAAGATTCAAGAAAATAGACTAAGTAGTTAGTACTGCTAGTTATAGTTAGTTATTACTGCCAGTACATTGTTAGTACTGCCAGTTAGAGTTAGTACTGTTAGTAGTAAGTTAGTACTGCTAGCATATATAGATAGTACTGCTTAAGTGATATGCATGAGATATATTAGGAATAGATATGCATGATCACTTAACGCGTTTTATAAGTCCATTAGGGTTTCCTTGGTGTATAAAAGGAATCCTACGGCACTAGTTAGATATACAAGTTTCACAAATATTCATAGTTAGTAATCTGTAACCTAGCAGATTAATAGTAATCAAAGTTTTGTTTTTTCTTCTTAGCAATATAAGTTAGTTTCCGCATAACTTATATTGTTCATAGTCATTGTTTCTCTTGTAGTTAGTTTGGATCTATCCAGATTAGCTACCACCCTTAACAGGCTAGAAAGATCTATTCAAACTGGGATCAACAATATATACGCACCCTCAAGAATGACTACACAATGATACTTGCCAACGATCATTTCTGTGTTCAAATAATCAGTCAACGTTGAGAAGAGATTGAACTTGAGCAAGATGATTCATGATCTCCGTTACTGAATTTTGACATTGCTGACTAATCATTTGAACACAGAATTGGTCACTGGAAATACACATTCTGAAGTTTTTCCAAAACCAAGAGAATACGTGCACTTGAGATCAAAAAAAAGCAATTCATCATTGTCCATTACTACCAAGGTTCCTTCAGTATATAATCAAGTGTCGCACACATACACATAATCCAGTTTTCCAAAATACGCTCAAACAGACAATGTTCAACTCATTTCCTGACATAGCATTTCACTTATACAACTATATACCTATTTTTCCAGCTCTGTAGATATTATTACTGTCACACGCGCACAGTTATAACTCCGTCTTGCATTAGACGAGAACGCGTGATAGTAACGAAATCCCTATCGCAATGACCGTTTGTAAATACGACTGGCCCATGTAACGTGCAACAATAGCCAACCTATAAAAGGGCACGTAAACATACAGGCTAGATTCTCATAAGCGGCTCCTGTAAGATTAGTTGTTGCAATTGACTAAAATAATTAAATACTTTTTTTGTTCAACGGTCTTAGTTGATTGGAACAACCGATCATACACCATTCGAGTACAAAAGACAACCTGATAGCATAGCACAATAATATGAGATAAGAAAAAAGTATCAATTTTAGTGGATCATCATCGGGTCCAGCAATATCAAAAACAAAAAACATACAGAAAAAAAGAAAGGATGTGCTTGCATACCTGAACAAAAAAATTTGCTCCGGGTTATGACCATGTGATTGCGGGTTTTTACACTGTATATATAATATATAAAAATATAAAATATATATATGTCTAAAAATCAACAAGATCAATGATACCGAGAAGTAGTATAGAATGTTCATAGGTAGCTTATTGATAGTTTGTGGGATAACAACAATATTGGAACATGCATAACATTTAACCTGTTCAATCCTACATCACAGCTCTTATTTAGTGTTGGCCGGGTCAAGATGGGTTTACTTGCAAAGTACTTTTTGTCCATTAATATATAAGTAATTAAAAAATAATATTACTATTACAATAAGGACCTGTTTTGTTGTAATCAAGTGATACATATGTATTGTATTATTTAAAGTATGTCTTATAGTTTTCTTATTGCCACCCGCTGGTCATTAGTGTAGTATTAATATAAAATAAAAGATAGATCAACAATCCTATCTTTTAGGAGGTGTTTGTTTATGCTTATATAGTCGCCTTATGGCTTATTTTCAGTTTCATATGCCTTAATAATAACATATATACATAACAATAATTTTTTTTTAAAAACTTTATATTTTTTTAAGTTTTTAATAACCTGAGTTAATGTAACCTCTTTGATGATGTATATTGAGATTATGTAAGACTTGTCATTAATACATATTAACACATTGGTTATCAGTGATATTTTTGTCTAAAATATCATCAAACTATACGAAGCGAAAACCATTCAACGAACTGATAAACTTGTCCACAGATTCTACATATGTCTTCTTATGCAACATGATCTTAAATGGACTATTGATAAGTTTGTATGTATCAATATTTTCGGTCACAGAAAAATTGGTCATGATCAACACAGCACCCTCGCGCACGCATTGTCTATCCTCTTCGATGAACATATTATCCACACAACCTTGTATTTTGTCACGCTATGGAAACATATGAATAACGAATTTATTAGCACAATTGATATATGAAAATGACTTAATAAATCAAATCAACAAAGCCACAAACCTGTTCATCCATGAATACAGCAACACTATAGTTAGCATTTTCATTAAGATTTTCATACATTAGTTCACGTCATAAACGTACAACTCTAACTTTAATTGGTTGTTGGATTTGGTAAGTTGTTTGATGAGTAAATAATGGTTAGTAATATTTTTTTGAAGAACACAAAATTATCCTTTTTTTTACGGCGGATATTATTGAAGAAAACTAGCAAGGCGCTAGAAATTACAAAGTTACAAGATGAGAGTTTTTAAGCCAACCTACCCAACTAAAAGAAACCTTACATCTATGTTTATCCCAAAGAAAAGAACGAGCCACCACCTCATCAAAAATAATCGCCTTCGAAGGACGAACCGAACCGAAGATGATCTTATTACGGAAGTTCCAAATGTACCACCATATGACATAACAAACTCCTTTAAGCATCTTTTTAAGTTTAGAATGAAGACGTATATTCAAGAGAGATCCTAAACATTCCTCATAAGAAGAAACCTCCATAACGTTTATATCCCACCAACGTAAAATTTTACGAAAAATCTCTCTAGCTATATGACAAGTAAAGATAATATGACTAGTCGACTCCACTTCCTTATCGCATATAGGACATAAGATTGACTCAATATCTATACCTCTTTTAGAGATGGTCAGTCTGGTAGGCAAGTTGTCCAACTGAACTTTCCAGGCGTGGATATTTACTTTGATAGGCACGACATGTATCCAGCGAGTCTTAGAAGAAACCACTGGAAGAGAGCTGATTCGTCAATAATATATATATATATATATAATATATAAGCAAACAATCAACCCAATACCCTTGACCAGGGATTGGTTAATAATTCACAAAATAAAATATATATGTAACCGGAAGTATGATTCCCGGGTCGTTATGTCCCAACGAGGCTTGAATGGAAAATCGAATGACGAATTGATGATCGGTGTTTGAATATGACTAAATTATGATTGGTTGTCTATTTCTACAAGTTAAATATGCAAAAACGATTAAATAAAACCTAAAAACGAAAGCTATATAACTTAAAACCTAAAACGGGCACGAAAAACGAGGGCTAAAAACCTAAATTTTGCAATTTAAACCCTAAACAATTTAAAATCTACAATAGTTTAAATTGACAAAACGAAGTTAACAACCAAATCCTAAAACCATTTAAGAATTTCCTCGTCCCCCCCCCCCCCCCCCTTCAGCGTGTGTTCCCCCCCCCCCCCCCCCCCATGGTTGTGCCCCCCCCCCTCCCCCCCCCACCCCCCCGGGGAGGGTGGGGACCCAAAAACGAGTCAAGACAAGAACATGAACGAATCCCGTTCTTTAAAAAGTAAATTTTTGAAAAATTAATCTTACAGAAACTTTTTTATTTTTTCCTACAAAATATATGAAAAAAGAAAATTTTAGAAAAAAGATTTATATTTTTCTGATTAATATTTTATTTTTTATGATTTTTTTAAGATTTAATTGATTAAAAACTATAAAAATAATCCTAGAGCTAAAAATATTAACCTAAAATTTTTATAATAATAAAAACTCCACTAAGTGGAGGGAAATAGTGCAGAAATTAACTCAAAATTTAAAAAGCCCCAAATTTTATTTATGGTTTTTAAAGGTAATTAACTAATTAAAACTAAACTAATCTATATTTAACTAAACACTAACAAGGACTAACAATGGACTATCGAAGGGACTATTTGTGACAAGACCAAAATTAATTTTTTTTCTCCCTACCCTGAACCCAATTCGTTTTTAGTCCAAGTACCCAAAAAGGGTGATTTAAAAAGTCGTTTTTTAGCCAAAACGCAAAACACGAAGTTGTTCACATCATATTTTGAAGCAACTATAACAAAGGACCACCTATTTATAAAAATAAGCACTCAATAAGCCAAAAAGGGCTTAATAGCTGCTGATTGCAGAAAGTGCCTTTCATTTTGGCTTTTTGGTATTTTGGACACTACAAACTCAAAATAAGCTCAAATTCAAAAAGGAGAGATGTTTCGGAAAGCTTATAATGTGCTTAATCCATTTCCAAAAAGCTTTTTACCAAACAAACACTTTAACTTAACTCAAATTTGCATCAAAAGTGGTAAACTCCAAAATTTCTCTAAATAAGCCAAAATGAAAATAAGCTAAAATCACCAATAAGCCAAACTGAAAAGTGGGCTTTTGGAAATAAGCTCACTAATGAGTCCTTATTAAGCCCACCTATTCACTTTTTTAAATAAGCCACTGAAATAAGCACAATAAGCACAAATGACTACACTACTATTTTTTGGATTTTAATGAGAATAAGCACTTTTAGACCTAAAATAAGCTACTGAAATAAGCTCAAAACTTTAAACAAACCTCAAACAGATTTAGTTCACCCTCCAATGAGCTTATGCTCAAAAAATGATAACCTAAAACCTAATCTAACTAACCTAAAGTGAGATCAAAAATTGGTGAAAACTGAACCGTAAATAGGAAATTTTAGACATTTTTGACCCATTTTGGGTCTTAACCCAAACACCCCTTTAAGTATTGAAATGGCTTTTTAAGGCTGTTTTATGGAGATTTAGGACAAGGGAATGTCGTTTAATACTTTCCAAAAGACTAAATCTAAATCTTACTACCAGCAGGAACTTTGTACTACCAGTAGGAACTTTGTACTACCAGTAGGAACTTTGTACTACCAGTAGGAACTTGAAATTCATAATTCCTAACGGGGACTCAACAAAAGATAATCACACATCAATATTAAGCACAAATAAGCACAAGACAAAAGCAAATAAGCACTAAAATAAGCAAATTAAAAATCCAACAGTTTACAAAAGCTAAAAGTGACAGTTTTAAGAAAAACTTGTAAAATGAGATTTTAAACTACAAGATCTATATTTTAGGCACTAAACAGCAATAATAAGCATAAATAAGCATATTGGAACAGGAGATAAGCACAAATAAGCTGAAAATAAGCAAATGCAAGAAAATGAGCTAAAATGAAGAAAAGAGGACTTACAAAGCCCTTTGCTCTAAACAAGGGTTAATAAGCTATTAAAAGCTCTGTCTACAAGCTCCAGCTTATCAAAGATAAGCTGGTGGTGTCCATAAGCCCTTCCATAATTGGCTTATCTTCCAAAAAGTAAGCTGTGGTAATTGAGGGTGGACTTTTTTTTTTGATTTTTGAATTTTCTACTTAACTTTTTAGTTTACTCAGTGAAGAAAGCTTATAAATAAGCTATTCTAAGAGCTTTTTAACCTCACTTTAACACAATTTAACAACTTAACACTTGGAGTTTAAAGATTGAAATCTAACTTAAATACCTCAAAATTTCATTAAACTTTAAAATTGATACAATGCTGAAAGAAAAAGTTTAATAAGCTGAAAATAAGTAAAGTGACTTAATGAAGATTACAAGTAAACTAAGATTAAGCTAAGATGCTCTTAAGGCCTACAAAAATGGTCCTATTTATAGCCGAATTCTTCTTTTCTTGGTCTTGCAGCTGTGCTTTTCTTGTGAGAGCTTCAAAGGGTGTGTTAGTTGTGTGAGAGTCTTCCAAAAGCTAATCTTAGCCATCCAAATCAACTTGTGCTTCTTTTGAGTCCATCTAAGCCGTCGAATTAAGCTTGGGGAGTGGTGGGAAAGAGTATTATAAGGGACAGGGAAATTTGCTTGGGTGTTTGGAAAATTAGGTCCCCCAAGTCGTATAGGAGTTTTGCATCCATGGTCCTTGTGGTTAAATGAGTTTGAGGGTTTGGCAAGAAAGCCCCCTCAACTCATATATGTCTTTTGCAAACATAGTCCTTGTGTAATACAAGTATGGGGACTTGGCAGATTATGTCCCTCTACTTGTATTTTGAATTAATTGCAAATTCCACCCTTGTAGTCTTTTTCTTCTTGTAATACACTTAGGGATTTGGCATTTTTGGTCCCTAAGTTGTATTTTCTGCTTCAGTTTCTCGGAGCTGACTTTGACTCTGTCGGGGTTGACTTTGACTTTGACTTTGGCTATTTGACTTTTCTGTTGACTTTTTGGCTTGATTTACTCTTTGGCTTTGATTTTACTTCGTCTTCTCACACTTTTCCATTCCGTGCTCAGTTTTATCGTTTTTGGCTTTGTTTTTCATCCTTTTGTGAGATATCCGTTTCCTGCACAACACAAATGCAAAACAAACATATATTTGGCAGTTTTCGTCTGTCGGGGTTGACTTGGGTTGACTTTGACTTTGACCAGTTGACTTTTCTGTTGACTTTTTGACTTGATTGACTTTCCGGCTTTGATTTGGCTTTGTCTTTCACAGTCTTTTCCATTCCGAGTCCGGTTTTGTCGTTTTGGCTTTGTTTTTCGTCCTTTTCTTAGTTATCCGTTCCTGCACAATACAATTAGCAAAACAAACATATATTTGGCAGTTTTTGTCTGTTTTTGGTCATTTTAGTTCGTTTTTAATGGAGAAAGGTATGTGTAATTAAGCACATACCAAAATCCCCCATACTAAGGTATTGCCGTGTCCTCACGCAATGCTATGAAGTAAGCATTTACGAAAACTAAGAATCTCAATCCCCCTCGACTAATAACTTTAAAAAGTAGCAAAGTGTTCGTCAAAGGAAACTAAAGAATCAAAAGTTTCGACAAGTCCCGTTTTCACCACTTTTTATTCATACACTAACTATCCCTAATATTTTTGGATTTTTCTTTTTCTTTTCTCGACTACCTGTTTGACTTCCTTTATTTACACTGGGATCATAGAATGAGAAACGACCATAGAATAATCTACGGATGTCCTGACGGATAAATTCATCGTCCCCGATTTTTCACTAGTTCCAAACCAAGCAATTAAACAAGATCATTTGTCAATATAAGTCTACATGCTAAGCACTCATACTTATGACTTGTGAACTTTTAACTCCCAACATGAATGTATGGTTTAAATGTGTGTACTCATTTCAACTCAACCATAGATCAACTTATTTTCATAGTCGTGATTCAAGATGAATCATGACTCAAAGCAACAACTTATTAAGACCTTGTAACTTGATTTTAAAGAACGAGATTTTAACTGGGTAGGAACTTTTGCAACATCTTCATCATTTATACTCTATAAGTTCTTAAAGCTAGGAATGCGTTGTTTAGTTTGAACACCTACCTAGGCCTCGCTCCCTAGTAGGATATCACAACCAACGACCGATGTTCTTAGTTTGAAAACCCACCCCGTTGCTAGCGTAGTGGGAAATCACAACAACACCTTCTTCCTAATATGGCTAAGGATTTGTGTCTTAGTTTGAACCCTCACCTAGACCTCGCTTCCTGGTGAGATATCACAACACACCAAATCCCTAGAAGTAAAGATGTCTTAGTTTGAACCCCCACCTCGTGGTTAGCGGAGTGGGATATCACGACACATCTTTTACTTGTTCCATATAATCAAATGTATGCTTCATTGGCATAATTTCAATATTCATGCATTTTTTTGCATTCATACTTCATTCATGCTTTTTTGGCATTTTAACTTTCAAATTATTAAGAACAGAAAAATCTCGCTTTAAAGAATCAAGTTACACATTGAAGCTTTTTCTAAAAACATTGATTGACTTAGTTGAATTGAATTGAGTACGTATGATTAGGTGGATTAGAAGCTAATGGGAGAAAAAGCCACAAGTTACTCATATAAGTTTTAAAAGAATCTTGCTCAGCACATAAACTTATATTTAACTCTATCACTTCTTGTTCTTCACCTTATTAAAATTCGAAGCAATCGAATTCATGAAAGCATAGCCTTCAAGCGGTAAGTTGAGGAACTAGCTAGGGCTCAACACGCCCGATCGAGTCAAAAATTATTCTCATTCTACCCATTAGGAAAGTTAAAACTGTGACAAAACACTTATTTTATTTTTGAAAATTTTTTTAAATTTTTTTTTTTTTAAATTTTTTTTGGTATTTTTGCAAAAATTTGGTGGTAAAACGGGATTGCGTGATAACAACAGCTGTAAGCAAACATCAAATCGAAGATCCCCCCCATACTAGAACTAAACATCGTCCTTGATGTTTCAAAGGGGTTCCTACGCAGATCTAAGGCCGTTTATGAAGTGTGTCAAAAGATAAAACGTTAGTCGATTTGGATACTGGATTCCCAAAATGAAGCTGAGGATGTGAAACTCATGTGGATACTACGAGTATGAGAGTCTTTACAATCCGGGAAATCCTGGACATACAATACAAAGCACACAAAACATGGACAAAACACGGGAAATGGAAAAAGAAAGCCTCCTCAACAAAAACAACTATATTTAAGTACTACTACTGATAAAGCATAGGGGTGCCTCCCACGAAGCGCCTTGTTTAAGGTCCCGATCGCTTGACCCCATCCCCCGAATTTATTGTCCATGGGGTACTCTGGAAGAATTCCGGGACAACCTTAGGTTGGTATGTCCCCTCCAAAGTAATGTTTCAAACGATGACCATTACACTTTAGAAATTTTGGCCCGGGTTTTGAGATAAATCGACAATAAGCCATATGGAACAACTTGGGTTACTGTGAATGGGTTGAGAACCCACTCCAGCGGGTCTTAAGCCTTGCCTGAGAAAATCTTAATCTAGAGTTAAAGAGGAGTGACTCGATTCACCAGACGTTGAAACACGCGGTTTTTGATTTTTGAGTCATGGATTCTCTTGTTTTTCATCTTTATAGCTCAGAGAGTTTTTCATAGGCATGATCACGAATTTCATTAAGTTCATTGAGTTGAATTTTCCTGTGATTCAACCCTGTTTTTGATATCAAAGTTCGTATCTTCAGGGCCCAGTAAGCTTTGTGCTCAGAGCTCGATCGGAAGAAATGACATGCCTTCCCATACACTACTTATATGGAGACACTGATGGGTGTTTTTTGTTAAGCTGTGGCGGAATAGGCCCCAAAGTGCATCATCTAATTTATCCGACCAAGAGGCACGGTTTTCGCCTACGGTCCTTTCCAGAATCCTTTTCAAACCACGATTGGATACCTCCACTTGTCCACTTGTTTGTGGATGATACGCGGTGGAGAGACGATGAGTAACTCCGTATTTAAGCATGACCTTTGTAAATTGGTCATTGCAAAAATGGGTACCGCGATCACTTATGATTGCACGGTGGCAAGGACCAAATCGGAGAAGAGGAGATTTAAAAGAAAAAAATATACAAAACATCTCGGGGCATCATTGGTGGGGAGCGCTTTTGCTTCAACCCATTTTGATAAGTAATCAACGGCCACGAGTATATATTTGTTCCCTCTTGAAGACGGGAACGGCCCCATAAAGTCAATGCCCCACATGTCAAAGATTTCGCAAACTTGGATAGAGTTTTGTGGCATCTCATCACGTTGCGAAATTTTGCCTTGACGTTGACAAATGTCACATTGGGTGACAAAGTCGTGGGCATCCTTGTAGATTGTGGGCCAATAAAATCCTGAATCGAAGACCTTTTTAGCTGTGTAATTGGCACCGTAGTGTCCCCCGGTGGGTCCACTGTGGCAAGCTTTAAGAATGTCAAAAGCTTCTTGCCCTGAAACACAACGCCTAATTACTTGGTCTGCACAGAATATCTTGAAAAGAAAGAGAGGTTCCGTCCCAAAAGTAGTGTTTGACGTCTTTGAAAAACTTCCTTTTCTGTTGGGACGACATCCCTTTGATCACAAAATTTCCCGCATGGTAATTTGCAAAGTCGGCAAACCATGGGGCATTATCATCACCACGAAAGGTAACCATCCCAAGTGTCTCGAGAGGAAATGTTTCCGTAATTTCCTTTTTCTCGAGCTCACTTTGATGGGGATTTTCAAGTCTAGAAAGGTGGTCTGCGGCGAGATTTTCTGCTCCTTTTTTATCACGGATCTCGACATCAAATTCTTGGAGCAGCAAAATCCACCGGAGCAATCTCGGCTTAGCATCCTGCTTAGCAAACAAGTACTTAAGAGCCGAGTGGTCCGTATACACTATACTTTATTGGATATAACAAGATATGGCCGGAATTTCTCGAAAGCATACACCACGGCAAGTAATTCCTTTTCCGTTGTAGTGTAATGTGCTTGAGCCTCGGTCATAGTCTTGCTTGCATAGTGTATCGGTTGGAAGTGCTTGGTCTTACGTTGCCCGAGGACTGCCCCTACAGCAAAATCACTTGCATCGCACATGATCTCAAAGGGCAAGTCCCAATCGGGGGCAACTAGAATTGGAGCTTGGGTTAACTTCATCTTAAGGGTTTCAAATGCTTCAATGCACTCCTTCGAGAAGATAAACGGAGTTTCCTTTTCAAGGAGGTGGGTCATAGGCCGGGCGATTTTGGAAAAATCCTGAATAAATCGTCGGTAGAATCCGGCATGACCGAGAAAACTGCGAATACCCTTAACTGTAGTAGGATGAGGCAATTTTGCAATGACATCAACTTTTGCCTTGTCAACCTCAATCCCTGATTTAGAAATCTTATGGCCAAGGACTATGCCTTCCTTGACCATAAAGTGGCATTTTTCCCAATTTAGCACAAGATTGGTGTCTTCACACCTTTGGAGCATTTTGTCTAAATGGGAAAGACAAGAAGAGAAAGAGTCACCAAAAACTGAGAAATCATCCATGAAGACTTCCATGGTTTTCTCAATCATATCGTGAAAGATTGCAACCATACACCTTTGGAATGTGCCCGGTGCATTGCATAACCCAAAAGGCATGCGAACGAAAGGCAAAAAGTCCCCGTAAAGGGCAGGTGAAGGTAGTATTCCTCTTGATCCAAATTGGGTCAATCGGGATCTGAAAGTAACCGTAGAAACCAATCCAAAAGCAATAGTAATTTCATTTCCGGCCTAAATCTCTACAAGCATCTGATCCATGAATGGTAAAGGGAAATGGTCTTTTACGAGTTGCATCATTAGTTTTCGGTAATCAATGCAAACTCGCCATCCCGTAACCAACCTAGTGGGTATTAACTCATTGTCTTCATTTTTTCACAACACTAACGGTTAAAGCTCCCTTCTTAGGGGACACAATGAACCGGGCGAAAACCCAGGGGCTGTCAAGATAGGGAAAAGATTAACCCTGCATCAAAGAAGATTTGATAACTTCTTGCTTAATAAACCTCATGGATTTATAGGGGTTAACATCTTCTCTGATGTTGGACTACGGGTTTTGGCATTTTCCTCCCATCAAAATCTTATGGGAGCATAAACTGAGGATTTATTCTCTTTTAATATCAGAAATCAATCCAAGCTATGGCAACTTTGTGTGACATAAAAACCTTGAATTAGGGCGGTTTAATCCTCAACTTTTCAATGTTTAAAGCTATTATGACGGTAATCTTGTCATCACCCTCCAAAAATGCATACTCAAGATGGGACGGTAAGTCTTTGAGTTCAAGGTCGGGAGGATCTTCACATGAAGATTTAACCTTTTCAGGAACATCAATTTCACAAACTGGTGACGGAGGGAGATTTGGGTCACTATTGATCACACTTAACAATTCCTCAAGGTAAACAGTATCTCCCTCCAGAATCAAGATCCACAACACCCGTTGGTATTGAATGCATCCATTTTCAAAGAAAATTCATCATCTCTTTCCATAAGAAAATCACTTCCTCCGAAGGGATGTGAAAGATGGAGATCGAAATCGATCGAAAGAATCCAAGCAGAAGTGGAATTCGCAACTTTCCAAAGTTTCAAGTACTTCTAGACCATATTCTTCTACAAGCAATGTCAATAACATCGACCGGTAACCGTTTCAATGATATTGTAAGGAGAGAGTTTTCGTATCGCCACTATGAAAGTTACGGATTGGTCATCAAGTCTGAGGGTCCATTTGTTACCGTTAACATCTATTAAGGCACGTGCCGTCCCTCAAGAAAGGGTCTTCCTAAGATTAAGGGAGCCGAGGTCGCAACGTAATCACGACCACAAAATCGGCAGAAAGAAGGAACGTTCCAACTTTTCACGAAAACATCCTCGCGATGCAGGATTGGAGTGGAAATCGTTCGGAATAGACAAACGCAATACGAGTCGGCAATTTCAAGTAATCATTCGAGTTTTGGTTAAAGCCGGAGACTTATTCCATATCCGAAAGAGAGAGGCCATTAGGTTGAGATGCTTTGCAACCGATATCGGCTAAGCTAAGCATTCATTCATCTCCGGAAAATCACACGGATATAAGAGAAAATCTACCGGGGTCTCCAGTTTCTCGGGAAACATTTTCTAGATAACCGCCGACAATTCTCGTTTACCACCTCCGGTGCGTCTTTGTCAAATCAATTATCTTATCCTTGTCATTGAGGAGCTTTCTAAATATTGTTGCAAATTTTGGGCATATGAGAAAGATGCATCCGCGATAACTTATATCGAAATGGAGAATTCGGTGAAAAATCTCCATAAATTTTGAAGCTAAAAGATTTGTTCTTTTTCACGGAACTTTTTCTTGGGTATTTTTGGCCCTTGTAGGATAAGGCATGGTTTGGATTAGTCTTGGAACAACCACGTGTTCTATGATTTTGGACGCACGTCAGATGAGGTTTTGATGTTTTCGGTGCTATGTTTGCACCGTACCTTTGTCACCTCTGGGTTTCAGTATCCTTCTCATCATGAGGAGACAAGAAGTTTGAGGTCCATTATAGGAAACAACCGCTCGGGTGGTTATTGCTTTCCCACATCCACCTTTCCGGGTTAGCAAATGGTGTTTGCCTTGGACGAGAACCCCGAACCCGAAGTAGAATGAGTATTACTATTCACGATATTTGGTAAGCCGGTCCGTTATGTTTGCCATTAGATTTGCATATTAATGCATAAGACCGCGTCATTTAGCCATTGACGTAAGTGATCAAAATCGAACTTAATACACCTAATTGTTGGATGAGCTGGAGCGGGAGCTTGGTATGGTGGAGCTTGAAAAGTCGGGGGTTGATTAATCTGAGGTTGGTAAACTTGTCCTTGATTGAAATTACTACCTCGATTTTTATTTTGTTTTTTATTTTATTTTGTTTAGTTTTTTTTTTTTTTTTTTATTTTTTTTGGTTCAAATTGCTTCCCCAATTTTTGGTTGAAATTGATTTCCCCGATTCTGGGTTGTTTTGATGGTTTTGCATAGGAGGAAAACCGGGAGGTCGAATTGGTTTAGTCAACCATCTGAGGGTCCGGTAACTACTGGCTTTCCCTTGATGTATTAACCTGCGGCGGCTTGGTGACACGTATTCTTGGATATAGGTCCACGATAGTTCAGTGGTGGCTGACAATTCTGGAAAGAATGTCCAACCCCCTAGCAAGTTACACAACTTTGCTCAAACCGCTTTTTCTGAAGTGGAGCCTGGAGTTTTGGTTTTTCTTATCGAGAATCAATGACTCTAACCATATCTTTTTAACTCAAGCAACATCGGATGAAAACTGCGGGGGTAGAAGAAGCTCGTACTCACTTTGAAACAATGGCTTTGCTTTCGTGATTGACGAACATTGATTTGCTCTCGATATTTTTTAGACATTGCTCGAGGACATTTTGTCTAAAAAGTTACATCCCGCAGCGGAGATTCAATGAATCTTGAAACAATTTGAATTTAGGGCAATTATAGAAAGTAATCGAAGTTGATGTAGCAATTCTGAAAACCCATGATGCGGGCAATCCCCTAAAAGATCATTGAAACGATCCCAATCCTATCGTAAAAACGTCCATCAAATTTTTGTTGAAACTCGTGATTTTCATTTCTGCTGAGAGATTTGTCGTTTTAGAGGAGGGAAGAATTTGTTAATGAATTTCGACACAAGATCATCCCATGTAAGAATCGATCGAGGGGCTCCTTTTTTTTAAGCCAAATCCGGGGCTGCTCCCTCGAGGAAAATGGAAAAGCTAAGCTTAACTGATGGTATTCGGGACGTTCGGGAACTTACGAAGCAGTTTGATCTTGTTTTAAAATATCGGATGTGGGCATGTGGGTCTGTCTTTATCGTGTCCAAAAAATTGCTTGTTTGAACCAAGATTAAGTAGACCATGCTTGATCTCATAAGTGTTTCGCTGGTAATTTCGAGGAACAACGATCGCGATCCTCGTAACCCCCCGTGGGTGCTTCAGCAATTGCGCCATAGTTTTCATTAACGTCCATCCTAACTATGGGAGGATTATCCGGTTTCCTCAAAAAAAAAAGATTGGATGATTCAAACAGAAAGTTTTGTCGAACTTGTGGTGGTTGTCGACGTCTACGGGCTTGAGAACGAGTGCGCATGCACAAAATAGAAATATAAAAAGAAAATTTACACTAATTTTTTTTGGTTTTTTCAATGATTTATTCACAATGTATTTTACCGGACAATGAGATAAGACAACTTAAACCAAATAATCTACTTACTTCACGGTAGCTCTCAAAAAGATAAACGCACAGGTGAGCGGAGGAGTAGGAATAGCGCGAAGCTTATTTCTCCTTTCGGGTCGTAGTTCCTAGGAACAACCCTCCTTATACCCACTTTATAGTTTGTTTAACTTTTCAAGGTGAGCCGTACGTCGTAAGAGACACAATTGGCAAGTTTTTAAATCTTTTGTTCGAGTTGGGAACCAACAAGTTCACCGGAAGTTATTATGATAATACCTCAGTTGAGAATATTATATTTTGGTATTTTACCAATTTGTGAATTTTATTTCTTTTTATGGACAATGTTTTTATATTTTTGGTTTTTTCTTTGGTTTTTATCTGATAATTATACTAATAAAAGAAAATGAAAAATATTTTTGTATTTTTTATATTTTTATAAAAGTAGAAGAAAATATTCACAAATTCAAACACAATTTGTCAAACGTAACGAAAATCGGTATCACAGCCTCCCCGGCAACGGCGCCAAAAATTTGTGTGATGGTCGTTTTTTACACTATATATAATATAATAAAATATAAAATATATATAAGTCTAAAAATCAACAAGATCAATGAAACCGAGAAGTAGTATAGAGTGTTCCCGGGTCGTTTATCCCCAACGAGGCTGGACTGGAGAATCGATACAGTCGAAGATTTGAGTTTGAAGGAAGGAATTGAATTGAGAGGGTGGAAAAGTCAAATTAAACAATAACGATTAAAAACGTTTAAGAAAAACCTAAAAATTATGAAATTAAACTAGAAAACGAGAGCACGAATCCCGAACAAAGGGGGAAAAACCTAAAATCTTTAAAATTAACCCTACGAAGAAATTTTTGCTTCTAAACTACTCTAGGGAACAAATAACGAAGAATGAAAAAGACTAGACCGAAAACGGAGTTCGTTTGACCCAAAAACGAGTCAAGACAAATTCCCGCACCCGGACCGTTCTTTAAAAAGTGAAAAGTTGTAAAAATGACCCTACGAAAAGTTTTATATTTTTCCTACAAACTATATGACAAAATAAAATTTTCTAAAAAAGAAAAATATTTTTTTGATAATTTTTGTATTTTTTATGAATTTTTAAAACTTTTAACTAAATTAAATTATAAAAAATATTAAATGACTTCGAAAAATTCTGAAAAATTTACTAAAAATACTTTATACTATAAAAATCCTACGAAAAATAAAAAAAACAAAATTGGCTTAAAAATAAGACCCGTAAATTAGCTTATACAGCTTTTAAGCTTATGGGCTGAAAAACACTATAAGAATCAATGCCCTTGGGACTATAACGAAAAAGTCCCAAGGGCGCAGCGGTGAGGGTGTGTGTAAAAGAGGGAATGTATCGAGAGGTCTCGGGTTCGATTCTTGCTCACCCGGACCTCTTGTCTTTCCCTCTTTTTTTTCGAAAACTTAAAAAAGCAAAGTTGTTAAGCTCGTGGGGCTTAACAACTTTGTCAACTACAACTTTTTCTAAAAAGCACTCAATAAGCTTAAAAATAAGCTTAAACTCGACAGAATAGCTTAAAGGGCTTAAAGGCTAAATGGCTTAAGTCATTTGGCCTTGTGGTCGACAATAAGCTAGACTTAGGACTAAAATAAGCTAAAGGGAGTTAACCTAATCTAGATAAGCTAAAATAAGTAAAAGCTAAAACTAAATAAGCTGGGAAAAAGGGGCTTAATGACAGAAACTAAATAGAAGCTTAATGGCTAAAAGGGCTAACCTATTGGACTTAAATAAGCTAAGAAAAAGGCAAAAGCTAAACAACTTAGCTAATCTATCTAAATAAGCTATTTTAGAACACAAGTGGGCTTATGAAATAAGCTGAAAATGCTAAAAGTAAAAATAAGCAATCCCTAAACCTAAGTTATGCAAAAACAGTCAAAAGCCAAGTTTGGGCTTAAAAATAAGCTAACAAACAAGCTTTTTAAGAGCTGAAACTAAAGGGGCTTATACAAGAGCTTATAGGCTCTTGAAATAAGCCAAGGGATTGGGCTTAAGCACACTTAAAAACCAAGAAAAAGAAGCTTAAAATCTCCCCTTTGCACCAGGGGAGATTAAAGCTTAAAACTAGGGGCTTATTTGACAGCTTGCTAAAAGCTGTCAAATAAGCTCAAATTAAAAAGATAAGCTAAAACAGATTTAGTACCCTAGCTTTTGGAGTTGTGCACCAATTTTTGACTTTTAAAAACCATTTTAACTAGCTGAATTTGTTGAATGAAAAAGAGCTTATGGATCTTTTAAAACTGCTATAAGCAAACTTAGTGGATTTGACTCACCAAAGTCAAAAGACCAAAGGTGTTTGACAGCATGTTTAAGACACACTAAACTCACACTTTTTGACACTTAAACTCAAACTCACAAGTGCTTAACCAAATAAGCACTTGTGGTATTTTAAAAATCTCACGGTTTCAAAAGTTGTTTGTAAAAACTTTGAAAAACAATTTTCAACCTTAAAAACTTTTCCAAACAGCTTAAAACCAACTTAAAACTTAAGCTTAACCTAACTAAAGTACCTCAACCCAAACCAAAACTATTTTGACCCGTTTTAAGAGTTATCCCAAACACCCCCTTAAATTCTGTCAAGGGACTTTTAAGCCAACTAAAAGCTAGTTTGAAACTGAAATTTTTGAAGACTAATGATATTTAAGCACTATTAGACATTAAAAAGATAAAAAGCTAGACAAATAAGCAAATTAGACATGATAATAAGTTAGGGCAGTTAAAGCTTATTAAGACAGTTTTAACTAAAATTGCATGAAATTGAAATGACAAGCACTAACAAGTAAACTTACGCACTAATAAGCATTAGAACAGCAATAAGCTAAGTAAATAAGCTAAATAGGCTTATTGCTACAGTAATAAGCAAAAGTAAAAAAATGTACCTTTGATCCCTTTCTCAAAAAGGATCCCTTGAAGACCTAAATAAGCTCTAAATCCTACCCAGCTTATAATTAAGCTTAACTAAGCTGAAAACCCAATAACCATCCGTAGGTTTACTTAATTCCTCCAAGCTTTTTCAACAGTAACTTGTTCACATTTTTTTATTTTCCTTAAGTTTTTGTTTAAAAGTTTTTAGCAACAGATTATAAGATAAAAAAGAGAGTGGAAATAAATGCTTAGCAACACAATGTAAAAAAAACTTCACTGAATTTTTCATTAAACAAAACCAATACAAAAGAAACTATCAAACTTTAAAAAACTAACTAATCTTCACTAAAAAAACTTGGTAAAACTACATAAAACTACATTACCAAGCCACTATGGCTATACAATCCTTTTTAAGGTAAAAAAAAACGACAATGTCTTCAACTTTCATTGTCCTCCTTGCACTTGATGTGTTTCTTTGGTAATACGAACAAAAGGGTTGTGTTTGTTGTGTGAGTGGAAAAGCAAAACAAAATCCTGGCCTCAACCTTTCTTGGGTTTCCAATAAAGTCATCCGAAGTCGTCGATATTAGGCTTTGGGATGATTGGGATTTACCAACTTTCGGCAAAAGTTATACTGGGAAAGATAGTGGAGGGGGGAAATTTGATTATCCATGGGGTGGTTTGGGTTGCAGGGTAAAACGGGGGTGGAGAAACCCGTGAATTTTGTACTATGTTTTGGGCGGGAAAAAGGGTTATAGAGGGTTAGGGGTGACAGGCTGTGGGTTTGGGGTTTTGGCAAAATCGGCCCCTCAAAGTGTCTTGAGTTCTTGCAACCATGGTCCTTGGTTTGTTATACTTTTGGGGACTTGGCAAATCAAGTCCCCAAGAGTTATATGTCTAATTGCAAGACCGTTTTTTTTCCCCTTATTGCGTGTAAACTCCATAGGACTTGACAGAAAAGTCCTTAGAGTTAAACTTTAGCATTATGGCAGTTTTTCCCCCCTTGTCATTCTTTTCTTCCCCTCTTCTTATTAAATACAAGTTTAGGGTTTTAGCAATTTTAACCCTCAAACTTATACTTCTTGACTTGTTGACTTTTTGGCTTCGGGGTTGACTTGGGTTGACTTTGACTTTGGCCAGTTGACTTTTCTGTTGACTTTTTGACTTGATTGACTTTTTGGCTTCGATTTGGCTTTGTCTTTCACAGTCTTTTCCATTCCGAGTCCGGTTTTGTCGTTTTGGCTTTGTTTTTCGTCCTTTAATAAATATTCATTACCTGCACAATACAATTAGCAAAACAAGCATATATTTGGCATTTTAAGTCCGTTTTTGGTTATTTTAGCTCGTTTTTAAAAGTAAAAGGTATGTGTAATTAAGCACAACCTACCTAACCATTTCGTTACTAATGTTATGATTACATTTTTCTGTGCAATGTTCAATTATAAGTTCCATTAGTGGTTCTAAAATCGACATACCCATATTGGCATTTGAGGTTTGTCCTATACTTACTCTGCGATCCCACATTCCCCTACGTCACAACGAGAGCCAGCATCCACAGTTTGTAGTGGTTAATTCCCAACTACCCTAACTATCCTTAAGACCAATCTATAATCTAAACCGATTATTAACCCCCTCTGAAAGAGTTCCTGTGCTTTTTAAGTATTTAATATGGAAAAGGCGGTAATTTGGTCAATTCCTACACTAGGGATAGGTGTCAAGCTACCCTAGTACCCCGCTAATCCCAGGTTCAACATGGTAAGTCTAATATCAGGATTAACAAGATCTAAGCCACCCTCTATACTACCAAAACACAGAGATTAATGAAAGGCTATAAGGATATCTAACAGAACCATAATTGAACAAGAAACATTAATCATAACAATAGTAAATACATGGTTAGGCCAGCACTTAAAGTGCTTAGCCGCTCATGGTAACAGAAATGTAAGAATTAATGAACATATACATGGATTGAATCATCATTGTTCTTACAGTGAATGTTATGAACGAATAAATACAAGTATTAAGTGAAGTGACTTCTCCCTTGGACCTTTTGATGAAATGCTTCGAACCTTGGGGGCTTGGACCCTTGGAACTGAGTTGTGAGTTGTGGAAGTGGGTGATGATGAATGAGCCGGATGAGGGCTCTATTTATACATTTCGAAATTGTTACGTCGTAGCCCTTATGAGACGTTACGCCGTAACCCTGCTATGTAAGCTTCCAATCTTCTAGGCTAAAATGATGTTACGGGATGTTACGGCGTAACTGTGTCGCCTATGTTACTTCCGTAAACGCTGAGTCAACAACATCATCTTTTGTAATTTTGAATGTTGCGGCATAATCTTGTAGACACTTTACGCCGTAAAGGGTGTGATGACTCATTTCTTCATTATAAGATGTTACGGCGTAATCCCTTAGGGGTGTTACGCCGTAAAGTGCCTTGGACTCTTCACTTTAGTGCATTTCTTGTTCAAATCCCTTGTCTTTTGCTAAAATACATGCGTGGTCCCTACAGCCAATATCCCACACGACACTCACTCGTCTCTCTCCTCTATCTCCATCTGTCCTCTCACATTTCACATACCACTTAACTATATTGTAAAGCCCGCGCTGCGATGGGGAGAGGTGAGTGGAAAGACGGGTGCGGGCGGATAGTGGGGAGAGTGCAGGAGGAAGGGCTGAGTGATGTCATCACACACACACACTTACCCTCCTCTCACACACTCTGTGAGTGCGCGCGACTGCGTGAGCAGGATAGCCACGGTTATCACATCACTGGCAGAACATTTCCTCATACACACACACCACACACACACAATGAATCTAAAACTGACTTATGCGCCCTCAGCTCCCCCACTCGCTCTCAAGCGAGCGGGACAAAAATACGACACACACACACACACACACACACCACACACGCAGAGCGCGCAGAGTTTTGGGGTGAGATCCTTCACTTCTAACAACAATCCCGCAAGCCACTCCACACACCACACTCGCTCGACGACCCGCGCTCCGACTCCGGAGAGAGAGAGAATCCCGTCTCTATCTACTGCATATCCTACAAGTCCCTCAACTATATTAGGGGTCGAATGAGGCGCCAGGCAACAGGGGTGATATGTTGGTTTAGTGGGTGATATAAAGGTATCGAGAGACATAGATACCCTTTAAGAGATTTGCTAAAAAGAACATCGAAACAAATAGTCTAAAAGTAAACTAAGGTTGTCAGAACTACTACAGTCCATCCAGGTCCAATAGTATAGTTTCAAAAACCCGATCTTAATAAAGGCTAATAGCTCCATTCTTTATACTTGTTGAGATGGCGTTGGGTGTGTGCAAAAATGCTAACTACTCCATATATTTGTTTATTTTGCACCCTCTTTAAGTTTTTAGCATATAGGTTGCTATTAGGTTGGCAGTACCATATTTTCTTCATTTGTTTCTTGATAAATATGCACAATGCTACAATGGAGTGACCTACTATCACGAATCCAAGTATCCGATATAGCCCCACACACAAACCCATTAAAAGGCCTATTAAGATGTACATCTCTCTATCAAAGATGGGGAGGCACTCACCGCACACGTCTCGTGCTGATAACAGTGTGTATGGGGGATCAAAATATGGGTGATATCCCCAGCGGACACACACACACAGTGCAAGAGAGCGGGAGAGTGGTATCTATTCGTCGTACTCACACACAACAAACCATCCCACGCGAGTGCGCGCGCGCGAGCTCGCGAGACTTGTCGAACACCATCGCCACTGTGTCTCATAGAGCGACACCAACTACAATGAGGGATTAAGAATTATATGGGTAGGATATATGCGTGCGATAGTGATCGAGCCGCGAACACAATCATATCTCTATATCTCTAGTCCTAGGGGAGGGACAGTGATGGGTGGTGTTGGTGCAGCATCCACTCCACACACGCCACGCGCGCTAACTGACTCTCTCCTACAGCTCCTCAGTGTGGTCAACGAATCGAAACACTGTGAGAGCTTATTGTTTTTTTTAAAAATAACCGAAAACAGAGCGAGAGTGGAGCGAGTGGTGATAAGAGGCATTATCTCACACTCCTCTCTCCACTCATCTCTATCATGCGAGGGGAGAGGGGACACTCATATAGAAGTGAAGTGTGAAAGGGGACACTAGCGTACTCTGAAATGGTGACAACACCTAGACGTTATCATAAACATCATCTCTCAAACTATCTCTCTCTCCTCACTCTATTCTAAAAATATGCGAAAGACTCATATCTCTCTCTCTATTGTGAGCGCAGTCGACAGGACTTTTATACTATCTCTCTATGAGCAGGACGAGATTCGCACAGTAAATTATCTCTACACACAGGGAGTGTGTGTGGTGGGGTGTGATGTGGTGTGAGTGAGCTCTAAATGTTTTCTATGTTTAGTTGTGGTAGGGTTTTAAGATAATTTGGTTGGTGTGTGTTGTTGGAGAAGTTTGGGTGGTGTGGGGTTTTTTTATGGGGGGGGGGTTTGGGTATTAAGGGATTTGGTTTTAGTTTTGATTATTTGTGTGATTGGAGTTGGAGTAGAATTGAAAATAGTGGGGGGGGGTATTGGGAGAGTGGTGTATTGGTTGAGTTTGTTTGTTTTTTGTTTGATTGGTATTTTGTATCATTACTCTCTATCTATCACGTATAATACTAAATCCTAATTAACAAACAGCTAGCTCTAGAGAACTCTATATACTAAATAAAAGATGATCATGCGTAACTCGTGATATACGAGGAGTGGAGATTTTCAGTTCACAAAGAGGTCAGAAATAATCATAGATTAAAATTAAGCACATTAAGAAAATTGTTTGTTGTAGAGGAAATGGTGGTTTTTGTGTAGGGGGTTGTGGGAGTGTGGGGGTTTAGGGGAGATTTTTGGGTTGGAGGTTAAGGAAATAGGGGGTGAGGGAGTTTGGAAATTGTTTATATGAAATTGGAAAAAAGAGTGGTGTTTAGTTTGGGATGTTAAGGGGTGGAGTGTTGTTTGTAATTAGAAAATGGGGTGGTTGGGGGGGGTGGGGTGTGGGATGGGGGGGTGGGGAGGAAGGTGGAATAGATAGGAGAGATGAGTAGAAGAGAGTATGGAGGATTATGAGGAAAGGGTTGGGAGGGGAGTTGGGTGTTGTTGGTGGTGTTAAATTTTTATTGGTGGTATTTAGAGGAAAAATAATTTAGTATTTGGGAGAAGGGATATTGTATTATGATGATATTTTGGTGAGGAGGGAGGGAAGGGGTAGTTGGGGGAATTGTGGTAGGAGGGGATTATTGAGGAGGAGGAAATAATTATTGGAGTGGATTTTGTATATATTTAAGTATTAAGTGGATTAAATAATGATTTACATTATAATAATTATTTTGTTCATCTGAGGATATCAACGTTAAGCAAGCTGATTGGACCAAGGCCGGTTTCGGAACACCTAAAAGAAGTTTGAGTCTTCCTCACATAAAAACAACAATATTGGTAATTGCAAAGTTCATACCTGCAATCACCTCAAGATGTCCAAATACCGATGGACAACGATCACTGAAAGAATCGTTAACTCAAGTTCGTAGGCAACCATACCAATGCCAGTGCAAACAAGAACGAAAAACTTGCAACATATCCCTGAAATGGTAGTTTGCACTCATCCGTTAGTATTGATGAAACCGAAAAACATTAAGCGCAATGGCTGATTCTACATAGATAAAGCAATGCTGGTAAACTCATCAGTTTAACAGACTACCTAGTCTGGGAACATCGTTACAAAACCTTTGGGCAAGAACGTAATCAAGCTAAAGGGCTATGGAAACAAAAGGATGAAGACCAACTGTAATTCGGCAACAAATTACGACTTTGGAGGCTGTCAGAGGATTTTTGTCGCTTATGCTGCACACACAGGTCTTTTCGAATTTAATCAGCATGGGACGTAAAAACGACATTCTGTATTGGGCATGAAGAGGAGTTTATGTTGCTTGAATATGTGTGAAAACACATATCCATTTGTATATCAAAATATCCCTAAAAAAAGACAAAATTGTGCTTAAAATGCTGTGAATATCGCTTGTTTTGTGCGTGTGCTTGTGCCAGGTGCGGATATACATAAATCGCAGAAAACAGTCAAAAAACCGGCAAACACACACAGGTACAGTAAGAGCCACAAAGACCGGAAGTTTTCGACAAAAGGTCAAAAAAGTCGGCTGTGGATCAACCTTTTCAGTCAACTTGGGTCAAGCAAAATCAAGGTCACTAAAGGTCAAAATCCCAAAGTTTTAAATAGTCCCCTCATTTATAAACCAATTTCACAAAAATAATCCTGATAATAAAAATCCTAACGGTCGTTAACTTTTATTTATAAAAGTTAACACTTGTTATCTTTCTTTATAAAACCAAATCCCACAACCCGGTTACCCTTATCCCATTTCCAAGCCCAAACCCATTACCCTTTGGCCCAAGTCAACGAGAAAAAGCCTCGGGTCAAACAAACACAAACGCACCTTATAGTAAAAAAAAGCGGGAAATTTTTGTTTACGGTATCAGTACTTCCTCAACCTTTTACACGGGTTAAAATCATGAGGCGTTTAATCAATTGAGGGATATAAAGGACAATTCAAGGGGCAAAGTACACATGGGCTGAGTTATACATCATCAAACGCACCCTATTGGCCAATCCCATGTGAAGAATGACACGTTAGAATGACAGAAGCACAAGAGGATGGATTTTTGTACTACTTACACTCACAAAGGAAGCACAACAGACTAAGCCACGGATTGCCAAACTGGCAATCCGTGTGAGCCTAATTTTAATCCAACGGTCTAAGACCATTATCCAATCATTGAAGGAATCTAAGGGCCAATGATGAGAGGAGCGTGTAACTAAAAAGAGGACTAGAAGCTTCAGCTGGATACTATAAATACCCACACTCTCATACACATTAAAGGGGGATAGCTTAGTAGAAATTAGCTTATGTAATTTTTCATTTCCATTTCCATTTCTAATTGTACTCTTAAATTTCACTTAATGTAATCAAATTTTAGTTAATGAAAAGCTTACTTAATCTCTTTTAAGTGTTTACTCTCAAATTCACTCTCTTACTGTCATTATGCTCTCTATATTTTAAATTTACTGTTTCATAAGCTTCACTTAAGCTCATTTCAGCTCGCACAAGTCTCTAAGCCTTGTGATAAGCTTAATTAATCCTTTAATCCACTTAAACTATAAAAATCACAGCTTAATACTTCATATAGACTCTTAAGCTTATGGAAGGGGAAAGCTAGCCATGGATGAGCTTTTCCAAGACTTTACTACTATCATAAGGAAAGTAAGCTAGTAGATAAGCTCATTTGAGCCTTTTAGCCTTTGTTTAGCTAAGGCACTTATAAGTCTCTTTTACTTTTCTGTCTTTAGTTTTCTTAGAGTAGTTTTGCTTAAATTTGCTTATTAATTGCTTATTTGCTATCTTAGTGGCCAAATGGACCTTATTTGTGGGTGACTGGTATATCGGACTCGATTTTTGCGTACTTGATTGATTGTTTTTTAATTTTGTAGCTTAGATCATAGTTTTCTTCATACTGTCATAAAATCATAGTTATAAACCACAAAATAATAGTTAAGTTAAGTAGTGAGCGGCTTTATTGTGTATTGCTTATTATAGTTAGGGATCGCTAATTAGGTTTATTTAAGCTATTTTACATCTGGTTATAAAGAATGAAGCATTAAATCTTCTTATTCTTAGCTAATAGAAATCTGTCAATGTTAAAGGGTGTTTGGAAAGTGCAGTTTGACCCTCATAATCAAAGTAACGTGGTAATTTGTTTGTTAGGTTTGATTGCATATTTGATTAAGTAGTAAGCAGGTTTGTTAGGATTAGTTTTAACACTTAACAACTTTTTTTAGGCTTATTTTTACCTCTCCTGCACTAGGGGAGGTTGTTTTCAAAAAGCTGAATAAAAGAATGGGGTGGATCCAAGCTCGTGTTGAGCTTGATTTTGTTTGTGTTTTGTTCAAAACACTTTCAATTTGAGAGTGTAATGCAGGTTTTAATTACCCTTAAGGTAACCTGCAATTGTTTTTTGCCATTTCACACCAAGTACATAACAGGTGTAATTAGCATTAAAACGGCTGCCCCTTTTTGATCAAATTTAGATAGCTTAAGGTAGTTTTAAAAAACTTAAAATTCTGTAGATAAATAGATTACATATAGGATTAATAGATTAAAACTTGCTTTCACATTTCTAGCTTATTTCTTAGGGTAATTTAATTTTAAAAGTTCAGTAACAAGTCCTAAAAATACAATAATCAGTAGTAACTAAATCGTTCAAGCTTTTAAAACTTAGATTTCTTTCTAGCTTTTAGTAATTAGTGTTTTATCATTTATATTTGTAGCTTATTAATAGAGTAATTAGATTTCAAAAGCTTAGCTTCTGTCATAGCTTATAGAGCTTTTTAGCTTATTTAGATTTTGAGTTTTTAATGCTTATTTCTGAGTTAGCCTTTTAGATCATCAAATTAAGTTAGCTTATAGTGTTCTTAGCTTAGGTATCTTTTAAAATTTAGTTGCTAGGTATCATAAGCTATCTAGGACAGGACTTTTGGTTTGTTATTTGGTGCTTATTTGGATCCTTTATGCTTATTTTAGTGTAAACAAGCTTTTAAGCCCTCAACAAGCCACTTTCTGTAAACAGCTTTTTCCAAAGCTTTTTGAGTGCTAATTTCTAGGTTTCAGCTTAAGGTGTCTTCATTAAAATTGTTTAAAATAGTATCCTTTACAAGCTTGAGCTTTTAGTTTACAAAAATAAAAAAAATAAAAAAGGGATGTTACTCAGACTTGAACCCACGACCTCCAACTCACAACACCAATGCTTTAACCATCTTGCTTTCCCCCCATTTAAAAGCCCCCCTGTTCCCCCCCCTTGCCTTCATCTCCTCATCACCATTAATACTTGACACTTTGTTATTTTCCTTTTTATAAATTAGTCGATAGCCCATATTGGCTTATGCTCAGCTTTTTTAGATAAAGCTGATCTTTGTTCTTATATTTTTCTCGTATTCCTTGTTAATTAGGACCTTTTCCTGATTTTTTGGTATTTTTCCCTTTAATATTTTATTTTTAATCATTTTTCTTAGATTTAAATTTTCGAAATTTATTTAAAAATATAAAAATAACTTTTAAAAAGACAAAAAATAGTTTTTAGTTTTAGAAAAATTACTTTTAGTTTTACATTCAGAAAAAAAAAAAAAAATCATTTTTAACCTCTTTAGATTTTTTTTTCCCTTTTTAAAGCTTTATAATCTTAATTTTTAAAAATAGGATTTTATTCTAAAAAAGAGTTAAAAATAGTTTTCTGAGTTTTTATAGTATTTTAGACTTTTCTAAGTTTAAAAATCATTTTTTTAGAATTTCTAGGACTTAATTTGCTAATTTCTAGGATTTAAATAGATTTAATTAGTTTTTAATTCATAATAAATTTAAAAATTAATAAAAAATAATAATTTTCTTTTTCTCAAATTTTTCTCTTGCCTTAATTTAGGTTTAGAAATTTTATTTGCAATTTTAGGAGTTAAATTTGGTATAGTTGTTTATTTGTCGCGTTTTATTTGTTCCCGTTAATTGATTTTGTGTTTTTGTTTGCTTATTTTAATTGTTGCTTTTAATTAGTAGATATAGATAATCAATATCAATCTTTGTTTAATTCCAAATCAATGTGTCCAAACTAGAACGTGGGGTTTCAATGTCAACGAATCGTTGGGGAAACGACCCCGGGGAATCGATACTTCCCCGGTTAACATACTATAATATTATTCATATATATTGTAAAGATTTTCCATAGAGAGTACCTTGTCCTCAAGGGTATTCTCCTGGGAATCACACACACACTATATTCACACACAATACTCTCTCTCTCTCTAGTGTGTTAGATTTCTGACGTATCATTTTTTGGCAGCCGTTGCTGGTGTGTCGGGGTGTTAAGATTCTAACTGTTTAAATTTGGTGTGCGGCATTATTACTCTCTCTACTCATCTCTCTCTCTTTTTCATGTTTGACACACACCAGTTTTGTTAAAAAAAAATATAAAAAAAAAATAAACATCTCCCAGCGCGAGTCGCGCGCGTGTAAAAATAAATAAGTTCTTTCACACTTTACGTGAGCATAAATAGAAGATTAAAAACAAAAAGACAAAAAGTACACACACATCTTCACCACACACACACACAAGTTACAAGTTGGGAAAACAAGAACTACCCAACTATATATACCTTCAAGTGAGGTATTAGCCATAACTAAGTTTCCCCAACTCGAATCATATTGATAATACGTGCCCCAGTTGGTGCACTTGCGAGATTCACTCACCTTAAAAAAGTAAAATCTTTAAGAAGTTACCGGGAAGGAAGTTGATTATATTGGTTCAAAGTGGTCTAGCGCCATGTCCGTTAAAATTAGATTAAAAACCATAAATAATCTTCTTTTTCTTCTTATCCATTTAATTCTTTTCTTAAACCCTCTAAATTGTTTAATTCTTATGGCGTCACTCGATCATCGTTAAACCCCTCTTCTCGATTAAGGAATGCAAATTGACTTTGGAGCTTTTACACGTGGATTTTGTTGTTCAAAAGGAGGTCTTGAAGACACAGTTCTTGGTTCCTAAATTCTCCTCTAAATGTGCAACTTGTGGAAACCCGTTGATGGTTTATATTGGTCGAGCTTGTGCATTTGGTGCGAAAATGTTGAATGATGTTTGGAACAATTCAAATGATGAAAATGGAAATTCGAAACACTTTGCTGAGTCAGTAAATACAACACTAAACATGTTATAACAACATCCGAGAAGCCATCGTCTTCAATAAGACCATGGTGAAAATTCTTCGCAAAGTCCTCTAACAAATTAAACCACAATAGTTGTTAAAGTGTGGTGATTTGTCAACACGGTATCTTTTTTCAACAAATGTACTTGCAAGTCTTGTGGGAACGGTTGCTCATATTGGTTATAACTGCCCACCAAAAGCTCTAATTAATCTCTAATATCCAGAACAATGCAATCAATCCATTCTAATGAGCTCCTACAGACTGCCAAGTGTTCATCAACATGGCAATTATAAAGATGAAAATTCATTCATTCATTTTGATTCCAAAAGAATACTTTCGATATGATTCTCCAAGTGTTCCTCACCCCCAGTCACAACGCCAGTTTGAGAACTTACTTGTGCGAGTTATGTGATATAATGCCCCCATTATGTTATGATTGGGCCACCACAGTTCCCGGCTTGTCTATGAACAGGAGCTTGTTACTGTTATTCCCACTAGTTTAAACCATTTAAAACAAACTATAATATTACCAAGATGCTAGAAATTAAGAAGAAATCTTAGAGAGAGAAATATAGAGAGAAAAACTAGATTAAGGTGAACTGGAAATTACAAGTATAGAAAAGTAACCAACACCCTTCCCACAACCAAGTGTGGTGAAGGATATAATACCCTTTACCTAAGTGAGGCGTAATGAGCTTCTTAAATGGGCGGCTTTTGGCTTCTCGTAGGGCTTTTGCCCGATACATATGACAAGGTTAATTAACAAGCCTATCTCGTGAACTCGACTAGCCTTTATAATTCAAGACCTAATGACTTTCTAGACTCGATAAGTTCTTGTGTGACTTAATATAATTAAGCTAACAATCTCCCCCAAATGTTAAGTCTGCTTTCGTTAAACTCCTCTTACCACCGATGACTTTGAAGATATGACGTGTTGACGTTTATGCTTTGGCCTGTTATGGTCTTGTCTTGTTTGTAATGGCTTTGAGCATTCATGCTGTGTGATCTTGAGCTTGACATTTAATCTTTTGACTTGAGTTATTGAGATTCGTTATCTTGCATCATTCATTGACTTGAATTCACTTGATTTGACTTCCTTGAGCATCGTGTCCATTGACCAACACTCATAAACTTGTTACAGTTCTTGTTTGACATAGGGATTATAAAGACCTAACATCTCCCTAGATCCGCGCCCAATTGATATTCTTATTACTATTTGAGGCTCTTTGAGTGGTGGGGAGATTAGAAAACAACCTATCGTGATGTTGAACATGACTTTGAAAGCTGAGTAAAGCATGTGTTTATAATTCGACTTACGCTGGAATGTGGAGGCTGCAACACCGGCGTCTGTAGGTCCGAGAGAATAAAACAGGTTAGCCAATAAAAGATGAATTTGCTTTGTCATCATCTTGAGTTCGGTTGCAATTAACCTCTGGTTTTTTGCCGTTGTTAATAAGGAGAATATATACCTTAATCCGTAGATCAAAGAATCTCCTTGACAGGGGGGTCCAACTTTAAAGCGGAGGATCTTCTAACACAGAGTATTGGAGAATCACAGGCTTGCTATTCTCAGTACCGGAACGATCTCAAAGCAGACAACGACGGTAAGAGTGACTCTATAGTCCTGTCTTTCTGATTAAGGCGTCAATTGTCATTGACTGGACCAACATTGTATCCAGAATCACAAGCTCGATTCATATAGAATCTGCAAGTCAACCTACCAATAGCTTGTTTGTGTTGGCTCAAGCAAGGATTTCCATCTTTACTGTATATACTTAAGTATCACTCGGTATGTTGTTTCTGGCAAGATCGTAAGGTATAATGCGTAGGACTCTTTGTTACAACCTTGTGAACTTTATGGTGTTCAGACATGGGTATTTTGAACATTGTGTCCTAATGAGATTGATAATTTGGATCTCGTCTTCTAGGCTCTAGACTCGATTTGTGCACTTTTGGTTTTAGAAAGCGGAGGCGGGAGCTGACGGCCACCTATCAATATCAACAATCTCGGATGAGATGGTCAATAGGATGACGTGTGGTATCCTCCATGACAAATAGTAACAAGTTTCTTTTGGAGAGAAACCCGAATGGCTGGGGATGGTGGTGCATTGCATCACTGGTCCATGATGACGTCTTTATATCAACTATCTCTTTATGATTTTGAATATATTAATGTATAACCCGGTTTCTGCCTAAAGTTGTGTGGAGGGCTTCTTTCTTTCACCCTTTATCCATATATTTCTTTTTCATTCTTCAACCCCTTCAATGCTTACCAAGACGTCATTACTAACACCTTGTTGTGATTGTTCCAGTGTAGCTCCAATCGTAGTCGGCTTTCTTCCCATAGACACATTCTCTCCAATCATTACGCTAGGATTGCTATTTCTAACTATGGAGGGCCTTGTAGATCTCTCTCTCTCTCGGTTCTGGTTGGATCGTAGGAATTAACCAACCTACCCACGTATGACTTCAAATCGTCGGTGAAATTAATAGGTTGTTGGTATGAGATCGAACCTTAAAACCATTTTCTGACATTGTATTTTCCAGATACCCCACCGACACTGGTCTCCGATATTTGAAATTGTTTTACACATGAAGAAAGAGTTAGCACGTAAGTCGTAAAGATCACATTAGTCGATAGCATATATTAATCACATTTTCTCCCCTTATTTTAAATAATAAACCACTTAGTATTAAAATACCAATTGATTAAAATTTGACAATGAAAAATTCCATGGGGAGAATAATTATACCACGATATTGCAGGATTTCAGTTTCCGATACTCCCCTCAACAGTAATATGTTGGGATACCAATATTTATTAAAACTTGACATTGGAATGAAAATTGATATGACAAACACCACAAATTTTAAAGACGGATGTGAGATGCCTTTAGTGAACAATGTAATTAATAATTGACATTAGATGTTTTCTCTCTCTAATCTCTAGAGCGAGAGAGCACAAAATGGTGTTTGGATACATTAAAATTGACATGTCATGAGAGAGTACCCAACACATTAAAAGGCTGTGTTTTAAAAAGTCCCCTCAGAAATTTGATTTACATAAAATGACATGCTACGTACTACAATTCTTTATAAATTATTCGATGAAGGGAGTGTTGAAACACACAATTTTTACAAATACCACTTTTTATGGAAAAGTACCACAAAATTATATTGTAGACAATTTTGGACATTGAAAGTCTTTTGAAAAATTGTGTCGAAAACGATTTTAAAAAGCATGATAGAAACTTCTCTTCTATTGTAGAGTAAGCGCAACTAAAAGCCTAACACTTCCTATTACATTCGGTTGCGACTGAGTTTTGTAGGATCCCGTAATCACTTTATAACATACATCATACACGAATCGAACTAGAAAAGAGAAAGAGAGTGAGTTGAACTTTTAGAGAGAGAAAGAGGAGAGAGAATTGAGAGAGAAAAGAGAAAAATGAATTATTTTAGAAATGAACAACTTACTCTTTTCTAAATAGAAAAGAGTTTATATACCCCGTCGCGTTAAAGGTACGCGCGGGATATTTAACTAGGACCCAGGCTCGGGTTTTGCTTGGGATTAAACCCGAAACATATACAATATTAGATTCACTATCGAGCCCGATTCCCGATAATATCCTATTACAACGTTAACTAATTAGAGACCGAAGCTCCATCGTAGAGTGACCGAGCTTCCTTGTTCGACTCAATAATAAGGCTAACAAGCTCCCCTGAAGTGAGGTCTTGAACTCGGAACGAGCTTCCTTTTATTGACTTCTATAAAAAGTGAGCTAAAATCTCCCACCGAAGTGAGGTCATTGATGACACTTGGGAGGGGTGACACGGGGGGCGGGGGGGGAGGGGAGCGCGGCTATGGGTGGGGTATAGAGGTGGGTTGTGGGGGGGGGGGACGGGGCGTTGGCTGGTGGCGAGTCGGGGTGCGGGGTTTGGGTGGTGTGGGGTGGGGGATGGGGGTTCTGATTTGGGGGGTGTGGGGGGTGTGGGGGGGGTGGGTACCATCATGAATCATGAGATTGTCCCTTTTGTCGTTAAGCGCGAGTTGTTTCTTGGTCTTTTTACGTGTTTGTAATCTTCGTCCCTTCATGCTTTGGCGATCGCTAAGGCACACTGTGCGATCTTGGTCTTGACCAACATGCTCATACTATTAGCATTATCGAGAGTGAAAAGCTTATTCAGAGTTTTGGCGGAAGTCTTTGCTTTAAATCTGAGCTTGTCAAGATCAGTAGACTTCGTAGATTGAGTATTTTGAATGGTATTAGTTGCCAGTTACCACCTGTTACCTGCAGGTTTACGTTAGTAGATATACTAGAAAAGGATTTGAAAAATCACTCGACAGGGTCACATCGTTAAAGAGTTTTTTGTAACACATCGAGAGTGTACATGTTTTTTTTCAAAAGCATCAACCGTCAAATCATTTACTGGACCTATCGATATCCAGTAGTCACAAGTTTGATTCATATAGAACCTCGCAAGTCACCTACCAAGACTTGGTTTGTGATGCGAGACTCAAGTGGATTTCCATCTTCATTGTGAATACATAAGTATCACTCTGGATGTGCTCTGGCTAATATCACAATGATAATTCGTAGGACTCTTATAACAGCTTGTGAACCGGAGGATGTTCATCAATGTTTGAAATAAAATGTGTCCTAACGAGATTTTTTATTGATCTCTTGGCTCTAACTCGATTAGTGCATTTTGGTTGTAGTACTCGAAGGCTGGAGCAGATTCCACCTATTACCAATAGTCAACAATCTCGGAGTGAGATGTCATAGATAACGTGTGTACTCCGTGAACAAATGAGACAATTTCTGTGAGAGAAACCCAAGGCTGAGAAGGTTTGTGCATTGCATCACTGGTCCATGATGTCATTTCAATGTCAGCAATCCAACCTGGATGCTGACACATATTATTGACCCGGTTTCTTCTTGCTTAAGTCTATGTGAGGGCCCGTTCTTAGACCCGTTTATCCATACTTTCTTTTTCATTCTTCAACACCTACTTCAATGCTAGCCAGACGTCATTACTAACACCTTGTTGTGATTGTTCCAGTGTTAACTCATGTCTTAGTCAGCATTATTCCCGTATAACAGTCCATCCTTTCTACCTAGGGACTTTTGCTTTTTCCTAACTTGGATTTCCTTGGGTAGATCCCATTCTCCTCCTGCCCGATCCTCCTCTCCTCTCCCTCCCGCAATCCTCCCCTCCTCCTCCGCTCCCTCCTCTATCCTCCGTCATCCTCCTCTCCTTCCTCCCTATCCTCCGTCCTCCCCACCTATGCCTATCCTCCCACTCCGCCGCTCCTTCCTCCTCCTCCATCCGCCTACTTCATCCTCCTTCCCCCCTCCTCTCCTATCCGTCTCCCCCTCCCTCCTCCTTCCCCTACCTCGCCTCTCCTTATCCTATCCCTCCATCCGTCTCCCCTCCCCTCCTCTCATTCCTTCCTCCGCCTGCCTCCCCCCTCTTTCCTCCCCATCCTCCTCCCCCTCCCTCCCCCTCTCCTCTCCTCCCCTCCTCCTTATCCTCCTGCCGTCCCTCCTCCCCCCCCCTCCCCTCCCGCCTCTACCGCGCCCTCTCCTCCTCCTCCCCCCTCTCCCCCCCCTCCCCCCTTATCCTACCCTCTCTCCCCCCCTTCCCCCGTCCCATCCCCCATCCACCCTCCACCCCCCAGCCCATACGCTCAAACCTACCCTCTCCTCTACCCCTACGCCACTCCCTCCACGCATCCATCTCCACCGCCTCGTCCCCTTTCCGCCCTAGATTCCATCCCCTCTCCTCCTTGTTCCATTATCCCTTCCGTACCACCTCCCTACCCCTCCCTCCTCCTTCCCTAATCCTCCTCCCTCCTCCAATCCGGTTCTGTTGATCATAGAATTGATTCCTAACCTAACCAACCTATGACTTCAGAATTCTGTCGTGGAATTAAATGTTGTAGGGTATAAAGAATCGAACCATAAAACCTTTTCAGCACATTGAGTCAATTAGATCATATTTTAAATACATTTTCTCCCCTTATTTTAAATAATAAACACTTAGTTTTTGAATACCCTTTGTGACTTAGAAAGATGTCTTGAAAAATCTGTGGAGAAATATGGTCAACAGGTGATGGTTTGGAACATTAAGAGAATGTTTTTTGAATACTATAAGAAATTGGTCCGTTGATGATTATTCAAGAAATTAAAACTTTTGTTTTTTCGAAAAACTCCACCTCAAAAATAGGACCAATTGAGAAATTGTTGTACTTTAAAAACATTGTAGGGATTGGAGTGTTGAACACTAACAATTTTGAAAGATCTTAAGTATCATCGAGAAATTCTTGAAAAATTATTTTAACTTTTTTTGAAAAACCAGATGTTAGAGGACTTCTCTTCTAACGGTAAGGGTAAGCGCACTTAAACGTACACGTCCTTTTTCTTGAGCTCCCCCCCCAAAAACAATGAATGTCTTGTACGAACACTCAAGACCGAGAAATGTTAATTTTTCTCCGTTGGGAGGATAAGTTATAAACCTCTTTCCTTTTTTTGATAGTCCGGGTTATGTAACTGACATTTGCACGTAAGCGATTAGAAAATTAGAAATGACATGTTTTTGAAACTATTTGAAAACTCTCGCTCGAACTTCATTTACACCACCCGTGTCAATGTTAATGCGACATTCTAAGCACGTAAATGTTATCGATTCCAAGAGAACAACGTCGAAAGAAGCTTTTTGGAAATTTGCTAATTCAGATTGTTGGATTTATTTACCTGTTGTCCTCGGCATTGCTATAAATGATGGTGGAATAGCTATAGCAATCCAACTCTTGTCGTAGATGTATTTTGTCTTGACTGCGAGAGGGAACAACAGTGGAACCAGCTTTTGAACTTGACTGTTCATTGCTGTGGTTTGAAATCCGAGTTCCTGAATCGGTTATGATCAAAGTCATTTGATGAAGAACGTGGCCGGAACTGATGTGAACTGACGTCATGAGACATTGATGACCGAGGCTAAACCTGCTGTGTTCAAACGTCATTTGGGTGATCATCAGATCAAAATGTCCTTGAAGACCCTGTTTTCTGAATATCTTTCTTGTTTCGCAACAAACTCTGAGTCCTTCCTCTGTAGGATTGAAGCGATGTACCTGTAATTAAGAGAGTACCTTGCACTTGACATTAAGAGCTTGTTTCGCTCACTTTGGTTAGGGATATCTGCATTTGACCCATTTGGGGGTTCACTTTCAACCTTTGTTGTGCTAGAGGCGAATGTCTTTCCTGTTGGAACCCATCTAAGACAAACAGTCTTGAGAATTCTACCCGTTGGTTGCCACCTAAGACAAGATCTAGGAGTTGTTGTTTTCTCATGCACAGTGATAGTCTTTTTTTGATTTAAAAAACCTATGAAATGTCCTTTTGGGGATCTGTCTTTTTGGTTTCGTTGCAACCCTTATTCCGCTCTACTCTACGTTGAGTGTCTGTTTGTTTGTCTTATTGGATGGAACCTTAGCACGCGAGTTTGACTTCTTTCAGGAATGTTTAAATTACATAAGCGTCATTGATTGGCATAAAAAAACGAACACAATTTTCTGACATGTCGAGCAACACAAAATGTTGGAGTCAGAAAAATTTCTAGGGATCCCTAGAGTGTTCATGTGTCTTTTTCGAGCTTCGCTCTAGGTAGTGATTATAACAATGTCGTTTGAGCTATACCTAATGAGCTTGGTGCCTATCATGTGATGAGGTTTTGCTGGGCAGATTCCTCTTCCCTTAGGCAAATGAGTGTAGTGACTGGTTTTGGTCAAGTCGTGTTCACATCAACTTGGGAGGGCAACCCGTGTTTTAGAAATTCTAGGTCTTTCAACTTAAACGCAGTCGTGTCTAACAACCGAACTGGTTTTTCCATGTGGTTTGTAAAACTGTTTCCCAGATTGATGGCTTTGCAAACGTAGTATCATACTATTTCCTGTTTGTTTCCTAACATCATTTTGTTAATGCCATATGCAAACGCCCTTTTTCTGAATCTGAGCTAGTTCAATCACATTTTCCATTAGACTTTTTAAAGTTCAGTTGTTCCATTAAAGAGTCATTCTGGTATTTTTTGTATCTGAAAACTCGTGTCCTTTTGATAGAATTCAAAAAGATCGTTTGTAAGTCTGTTTCAAGTGCTCATGTTCTTTATGTAACTGCTCAATCTCTGCGAGTAATTTAGCCACACTAGTCCAATTCGATGTTTATTGTTTCAAACAATTACATCGATGTCTATTTTTTAAACCTGGCTTCATTACCTTTTTCTTTCACATATAGGCTTGTTGCCTCTGATTTAAAACATAGTTTTTTCCATTTGTAATTGTAGTTCAAGGATTGATACAATGTGCTGTCGAGTTTTCCAAAATAGGTTTTTTGAAACTGGCCAACGGTCTGTTTGACAAACATTTTCAGACTCGGAGTAATGGATCTGAAGTTTAGTTGTCATGTATCAGTTAATTTAGCAGGTAAAGACTATGTCATTGACAATGGTTCAGCATTCCTGGTCAACCTCATTCCGTCATTATTTGGATTCAGGTTGCTCCAGTATGTTGTTGTCCTGTAAGCAGATACATTATCATCAGCAGTCGTTGTACTCAACATTGGCTCCTTCATTTTTTATGGGTCTGTTATCTGCATCATCAACCATGTGCATCATTCCATGATCTGCTGCTTGTATCCTGCTCTTGTGATTCTGTCCATTGCTTTCAATGATAACTAAATCTAGAATACAATGCTTTACTCGATCAACCCTTGTTCCTCTGTCGTCTGCATCAGTCTTTCATTCACACCCTGCTGTCATACTCCATTTTAATGCAGCGCTCTTTTCCTCAATCGACTTTTTAAAATAATCCATGTTTGGATCAGTGTATCACGGAATTCGAGAATGTCGAGTCGATGTATTCTAAGAAAGTAGATTACGTGTCATTACAATTATTCATCATTTCAATAAAATCTTTGACTTGATGAACATCTTAAACACTGTGTCTCGAGACTTTTAAAAGAGGCCATGGAGCCATCTCTTGAAATTCGTTGTTATCAATTGCTTGTGAAGTGAGCCATGTTTGGAACATCGTGCCCTGTGAAAGTCTCTAGATCTTGACAAAAAAAGTGTCGTAAATGCACGTATGAATCCATCCTCGTTCGTACTGCCTTTTAAGTCGGTGTTTATAAGAGCGCTTGAGGTGTGAATGAAGTCGTTGAAAAGATACCAATGCAACTTGCTTTTGATTTCTCTTGCATTAGTTGCATTTGTTGTATTTGTTTGTAATGTCTGAATCTGAACACGATGATAAGGTATCGTTCTTCGTCCATTTTATCGTGAGTTTTGAAGTGAAAGTTTTTGGATCTTAAGGGAGATGATGTGATGAAATTGGTGGTTTTGTAAGCAATGCGTCGTTCACGAACGGGATTTTACCTTGTCGATGATCAAACCGATAATAATTAACGGGATTTGACAAGATCACTAGATAACCTGCAATGATTTGATTCGGATCGCGGCTGAATGATTTAATTGTCTAAAAACATAATTTTCTGCTAGGGTTAAAGCTGTTTGTTTAAATAGGCTCACCAAAACTGAAACGGGCCTAAAAATACAGATGGGCCGTGAGCTAGAACAAAAACAAGTCTAACACAAATTCCAAAAAACTAAAAAATGTCAATAAATCATAGTAAACGAGTGTTTTGGGCCTTGAAAAATCCGTAACTAGCGTGATCCGTCTCGTTTTTCTCTTTGATTTGAGAGGTCACGGGCCTGAAACGGACTTACGGATCAAAAGTTATGGCTGTTTTACTGAAACCCTTTTTCTTTACACACAAAAAATTCTTAGTAAACCGCTGCTAATTAGTAACTCGCTGTTTGATAACTCGCCGTTTAGCAACTCGCTGTTTAGCAACTCCATCGCTGTTTGAGCCCAAAAACATCGCATGTTGTAGCAACTGCTGGTTTTTAGCAACTCGCTGTTTTGAGCAACTTCGCTGTTTTTAGGCAACTCTCGCGGTTTTAAGCAACTCGCTGTATTTTAAGCAACTCGCTTGTTTTATTAGCAACTTCGTTGTTTTAGTCACAAACCGCCGTTGACTAATTCCTTAAATCGTGGATGTGTCCCTTTCCTGTCAAACCGCCACGAAGAATGCCAAGTACGAATTTTGCAAGTTTTCACTAAATGAGCTTATTAACCACGAACAAAGGCTAGAACATACAATATTAAGTGTGTATATCAATATTAGACACACATAAACTCGTATTTCCTTGTGAATCGTCCAATATGTAGCAACCCTCCACGAAGAACACACAATAAAATTCGAACCTTATTTCTTCGTTTTTGATCTTGAGGCTTGAGGATCACTTGTAGGAGTAACAATGTATCATCCTTAGCTTATATCACACGAAAAACACCACGATTAACCAGCCAATCAAGCCCAAAAATGAATTTTGAGCCGTGGGGTTTTAGAACCAAAATAAGCCACGAAATTTGAGCTTGTTTTACCACACGAATCAACCACGAATCCACACGTAGCTCTGATGCCAATTGTAGATCCGAATCATTTCATACATATAAATACACGAAACGAACCTAGAAAAAAGAAAGAGAAGGCAGTGAACTTTTAGAGAGAGAAAGAGGAGAGAGAATTGAGAGAGAAAAGAGAAATGAATTATTTTAGAAATGAACAACTTACGTCCGTTTTTCTAAATAGAAAAAGACTTGATATATCACTCGTCCGCGTTAAAGGTACGCGCGGGATATTTAACAGGACCCATGCTCGGGTTGCTTGGGATTACATCCCGAAACAAATACAATATTAGATTCACTTCCGAGCCCGATTCCCGATAAATATCCAATTACAAACGTTAACTAATTAGAGACCGAAGCTCATCCGTAAGAGTGACCGAGCTTCCTTGTTCGACTCAATAAATTGAGGCTAACAGAGTTATGTACTGAAATGTACATAAGTCATAGAGAAAAATTTAGAAATGCATGTTTTGAAAGCATTTGAAACTCTCGCTCGAACTTCATTTACACGCCCGTGCGACTGTTAAATCAACATTTCCAGGTACTAAATGGTTTCAGATTCCAAGAATCAGTCGAGAAAGATACTTTTTTGGTATTTTTTTGAACAGTTTTTCTATTTTTTATATTTTGTTTTCACCTAGGTTTTATATTTTTTCTAGTTCTTTTTCAAAATTTTTATATAAAAAAAAGAGAGAATAAAAATTGTTAGAAATCGAAGTTTCCTTAGCAGTGTCAGTTTGTACTAGAGCTGAAGTGGATGAAGTTGAATCAGTTGTTGACGTTTATTGATGCATCATATAGTGACAGCGGAAACTTTAAAACACAACTTGATTTTCTCTAGTGAAATATTGTCGAACAAAGACCAATACAAATCTAAGCTCATTTGACGTTGTTACTGTCTCAACTGCTTGATGAACTTCTGTTGACACTGTGGTGCGAGCTGTGAAAACATTTTGTTCAAACGTCTTTTACATTAAGGTTCGAGCTTGGATCTTATTGTAATCAAACGTCATTTTTCTGTATCATCATCTGTGAATCCACTTTGACAATGGTTTTCTGAAGATACCATGCCTTTTCAGCAACCATTATCTCTTGAGATTCCTTTGTTGATATTACATAAGGTACCGTGCACTTAAATCAAGACATTGTTCCTTCTGAACAGTGATGAACATGTACCTGCACTTACATCCAGAGTTTTGTTTGCATTCATGAATATGATGGGATATCTACAATTTTGAACCATGTGGGGTTCACTGTCACCCTTGCTTGTGCAAGAGTCAATAACTTTCCTGAGATCCACCTAAAAGACCAACAGATTCGAAAATTCTACCCGTGGGTTTCCACCTAAGATCAGATCTAGGAGATGTTTTCTCATACACATCGGAAGTCTTATTAGGAGAAAACCTATGTCCTGTAAAGATCTGTCTACTAGGTTTCTGAGTATGACTCTTTTGATCTACGGTTTATTACTGTTTGTGGTCTTATTGGATTGAATCTTAGCACGTGAATTACTTCCTTCAGGATTTTTGTATACAAGCATCATGATTTGCATAAAGACACACTTATACATGGTAAAAAACTAACAATTTTTGGAATCTGAAAAAGAACTAGAACTCTTAGAGTGTCTCGCTTTGGGGCACAGCCATATCAGGAAACGCACTACGCATAGATACCGGACAAACTCCTAATGTTTTGATTGTTGCTCCTAAACGGTTTGGTTTCCATCATCATAGTGGTGAATTTCTCGCGAGAATAGCACACAAAGTATTTGAGTTTCCTAGCTCTTTCTTGTATCTTTTTCTTAGCTGCATCTAAGATAGTGATTATGAAACTATGTCCTTTTGAACTAAATGTTGCATATTCTAGAACTATTCCTAGATGAGATAGATCAAGCTATGTGATCAGGTTTTTGCAAAGGGGGATTCCTGTTTTCCTTAAGCAAATAATGTTAGTGACTGTGTTGACAAATGCTTGTCACATCAACTTGGGAGGCAACCGTTGTTTGACTTTTGAGCCCTTGCAGATTTAAAGACGCATTCGTTGTCGAACAACTGATTGTGTCTTTAGTGATGCTAACACCGGTTGCCCCAAACGGATGTTTTATCAAACTTAGTATCTACAACTATTTCCTTGTAACTTCTTAAGGCATTTTTTAAAGCACAGCAAAGTGCAAAAACCTTTTCCTGAAGCTCTGAGCTTTTAATTTCACATTATTAGCAAGCAAAGATGTCCTGTTTTCTGTAGTCTTAGATCTCGTGATTTAATAGTATTCATACAAATCTTTGTAATGCTGTTTCAAATCTCATTTTCCTACGTTATGTAGCCACACTTTGTTCTAGTTTCGATGTTCATATGTTTCATGTAAAATCAATTCCTTTTCAATCGGGGCTTTTTTACTTGTTTCATTCAAAATGTTGACCATGTTGCCCTGATTTTATAGAGTGATTTTGATATTTAAGTTTGAGAGCAAGGCATTGTTCTTCCTTCTTTGAAAAAGCTTTTGAAATTGGCAACTTCTCTTTGAGCAAAGATTTCAACTCGAGTGATAGTTTTCAGTATTCCCAGTTGTCTGTTATCCAGGTGATGAATCAAGCATAAAGGACTTTTACTTAACTTGTTTCAGGATACTGGGTCCAACCGAACTTCACAATGATTGCAGGTTGCTTTAGTAGTTGTTGGTCAATAGCAAGATATTGCATTCAGCAGGCCAATTTACCTCACCAGTGGCTCTTTCGTCGTAATTGGTCTAATATCTGCATCATCATCATCATCTGTATCATTCCCTGACCTGCTGCTATCATCTTACACTGTTGAGTCTGTCCTAATGCTTTCTGTGTCAACCAAATCAGCATCTAATGCTTTACCCGTATCAATGTTACTCTCTTGCGTCTGCATCTGTCTTTTATTCACCTTTCTTTCATACTTTCTTTGATGACGTGTTCTTTCAGCAACGGACTTCTTAACATTACCCAGGTGTTGGAGTAGTGTATCTCTGAAGTGTTGAACCTCGAGTCCAAGGGTATCAACATAGTACGTGCTGTCCATTTGACTGTCATTATCCAATGTAAACTTTTATCGATGAACTTCTAGAACTAGTTGTTTTACCACGCCAAAGGCTGTTATGGATCCCCCCTATTCTTCTTGAAATTCATCTTTGTCAAGTTGCTTTTGTAGTTGATCTACGTTGAGTAGCATTGTTCTTGTGAAAATATCAACATCTTGACCAAAGATTGACATGAATGCCCGTCTGAAACCATGTTCGATGTGAGTGCCTTTTAAGTATCTTTTTGAAAGAACTTGAAGGTGTGAATGAAGAGATCGAAAATATGCATGGCATCTTTCTTTTGCTTTGACATCTTGTATTTGATTGCATTCACCATCGTTTGTTTCAGAATTCAAGCTGCATTCCGCTACTAATATTGCTAGGATGAGCAGTCCTCTGAATTACTGTCTCTTCTCAGAACACGGGTGTTTTGGTATGACAAGCTAAATCAACTTTCTACGTATCAACATTCAAATACTGGAATTGGATGTTGAATGATCTTCTTGTGTTTTGCATCAACTTCAGTTTTGTTTTCATACAATTTGTGGGAGTTCGTTGTTGATGAGAATTAAACTCAAGCATGTATTTCCCGAGGGAATCCTTGTTAAGTATCCATTGCATCATAAAATGATTGAGCATCATACCTTGTATATTTCTCATACGCGCTTTTAATTCTGAATGGGAATGCATGTTCAAAAACGTGTTCTGAGTTTATGTCAAAGTATCTTGCAAATCAAACTGAGAATTTTATTTCTTGGTAAGAGGATTTTCATAAAGCCAAGCCTTGAGAGATGTTCTCTGAAGAATGCATGTTACCAAAATCGTTGTAAGTTTCTATGGGAGAAACTTGAGTTGTACTGAATTGCTCGAAGACTGTTCATGGCATTTAATTCTTGTAAGTTGTGTCTTCTCTTGAACTTTAAATTAACAAGAAGAAAACTGTGTCATTTTGAAAAACACTTGATGTTGGAGTTTTGCAAATTGTATTTAAATTGACTTTTGATGAAGTGGTTGGAAATGGATATCGATCTAAGTGTTATAAGTGGATTGATTGTGGTTTTTAAATGAATGAACGTTCACCAAGAAGGGATTTTACAATCTTTTGATTAAAACCGAGAAAAGGAATCGTTCTTCACGGATTTTACAAAATCTAGAAGAAACCTTGAAATGAATAATAATTGACCATTTCAAGTATGATTAAGTTGATTGTATGTTTTGATTGGTTGTGTTTGTTGTGTGGAGTAATGTCCTTTTAGTCCAAATTAAAGTCCAAAGGTCCTTGTTAATTAGTCCGTGAGAGTGTGTTTGTCGTGCTGTTTATGTTTTGATAAACGGTGAATTAATATATTTCCAAATTCGGATCAAAATACCACCTGATGCGCCGATCGACCTTCGCGGTAAGGTCAAAATTTTTTTCGGGAAATTTGGGTTTCAAAACATGGGTTTTCAATGGACAAAACGCAATGACTTTAAGCAAAACGCAGTCTGTCTTGGACACAAAACGCAATATATAAAAAAGTAGGTAAGTAACGTTTTAGTCAAAACGCAAATATGAGTGGTCTCAAAACGCAACCTAGGAGACAAAAACGTAACACAAACAAAAAATAGCAAATCCTAGTGACTTGAGAATCAAAACGCAACGACTTGAGATCAAAACGCAACGAATCTGATCAAAACGCAATGACTCTGATCAAAACGCAACGAAGCTAATCAAAACGCAATGACTCTGATCAAAACGCAACGAAGCTAATCAAAACGCAATGACTCTGATCAAAACGCAACGAAGCTAATCAAAACGCAATGACTCTGATCAAAACGCAACGAAGCTAATCAAAACGCAATGACTCTGATCAAAACGCAACGAAGCTAATCAAAACGCAATGACTCTGATCAAAACGCAACGAATATAATCAAAACGTAATGACTCTGATCAAAACGCAACGAATATAATCACAACGCAACGAGTCTGATCAAAACGCAACGACGAACACCCCTTTAGATAGGCAAAACGCAGCCAAGAAAAAATCTTCAAACTTTCTTGTAAGCTACGAAATGATGTTAAAACCACTTAGTAATGAGCAAGTAGTGATCTAAGCCCGAATGACAAGTCCTTTACATTTTTAAACCCACGAAACAAAGATCAAAGTTGATTTTTTTCTTGCTTTTTTTTCTTTTTTTTTGAACCAAAGAAAAAACCAACAAAAACCCACGAATTTTTCCCACTAGTTTAATCCATTACACAACTATAATCTATACCAAGATGCTAGAAAATAAGAAGAAATCTTAGAGAGAGAAAGTAGAGAGAGAAAAACTAGATTAGAGAGAATTGGAAAGTTACAAGTGATAGAAAAGTAACCAACACCCTTCACCAAGTGTGGTGAAGGGATATTTATACCCTTTTGCCTTAAGTGAGGCGTATGGGCTTCTAAATGGGCCGGGCTTGGCTTCTCGTGGGCTTTTAGCCCGATACATAGACAATATTAGATTACAATCCAAGCCCGTTGAACCCGACTAGCCTATTACAATACAAGACCTAGTTTGACTTTCTTAGACCGATAACATTCTTGTTTGACTTAATATAATTAAGGCTAATAGTTACAATCAAAACTTTAATGATAATTATTTTCCACAAAATTCTCAAAGTTCTTCTCAACAACATCTTTGTTGTAAGAATTGCGGGGGCCCTCATGAAACTTTTCAATGTCAACAAATGAATGAAGATTATTATGAGCAAAATTCTTGCTATTATCCTAATTCTTTTGGTTTTGACCAATATCAACCCCCGTAGTTTCCCGTCAATTATCCTCCTCAAGAGACAAGTAAAGAAATTTTGCAAGCTCAAGAAGACTTAATGGGAGCTATACAAGCCTTTTTAAAGGAGTATGATCATATACCTCCTAATGAAAAGTGCATGGCTCTATTGCTTGCTGAGGAGAGATTTCTTAAGATTAAGCAGACTATGAAAGAAGAGCAGAATCAACCTGGAGTTATGCAACAATTGCTTCTTAAACTTATGGATGATTTGCAAATTCTTAAAGGAAGCCAACAAGAAAAGAAGGAGACGGAAGCTCAAAGTCTTATTCCATATTGGAATTCTTCTATGATTGACGATGAAGTATCTAGAGATAACTTTTTGAAAGACATTTACACTTTCTTAAGAAAGTTTAGTCGTATACCTTTGGATAACACCAAAGGTTATCAGTTGATAAGCTTGGGAAAAGTTTTGGGCGAAATTAAAGAATGCTTTGATGGACAGCAAATACGACAAGCAGGATATTTAAGAATTGATGAGTAAACTCCTTGAAGATGTGCGAAATATCAGTGAAGAGTTTTCAGAATATATTAATTGTCCAAGCTGGAATCGTCCGCTTTTCTACTTCGATGATGACGATGATGAGTATACTGTTATATGGAGAAGGCCTAAAGCGATCACTCCTGTTTTATCAACCAAGGAGCCCGTTGACTCTCTCATAATGGGGGACGAGCAACTTGACACTATTCCTGAAAAGGAATCGGACGAATTAATAAAGTCTAGTGTTGAGAACCTTGTCCCAATCCCAAGTGAGTCCGAGGATTTTTCTGAAAATGAAAGTGAGTGTGATATGCCAGTTTGTGATGATTTTACAACTTTCTCGAATCCTCTCTTTGATTCAAACGACGATTTCACCTCTAGTGATGACGAGTCACTTTCTGATGAGGATGTTCCAATGGAAAATTTCAAGATTTATTCGAACCCTCTTTTTGTTGACGAAGAAATCATTTCTCCAAAGATTGATCCGCATTATTTCAATGCCGAGTCTAATCTTATCGAATCTTTGCTTAACCGTGATATTTTAATTGATTCTTCACCTAAGTTTGATTATCTTCTCGAGGAGTTCTCCGGTGAACTCGCTCATATCGATCCAATTCCACCGGGAATTGAGAAAGCCGACTTTGATCTAGAGGAAGAAATCCGTCTTGTTAAGAATTTGTTATATGATAATTCATCTCCACAACAACTTAGGAATGAACCAGAGAATGAACCTTTGATAACTTTTTCTCCCAAGAGTGATCCTCTTCACCATGAATTCACCGGTGAAATTATCACGATTCCTCTAGGAATTGTTAGAGAGCACGAGGATTACATCAATCGAATGTCGTTGCTTTGCAGTAATTCATCTTCCCAGTCACCGGAAAATTCTCATACAACTATCGAGTCTCTTCCTACATCTACTACTCTTATTGAGAATAGTGACCCCAATAGGGAAGAGATCGATATATTTTCCGGACCAGATGATTCGATACCACCAGGTATTGAAAGTGATTTTGACTCGAAAGAGGACATTATTGACAACTTGCTAACAAAATCCCACCTCGCGAGGAACATTAACCTTCAATTTTGAGCCCAATGCACAGTGCATAAACAATGTTGATGAGCTTAATGAGGATGAATGTTTTGACCCGGGGGGAGGTGAGAATAATGTTGAAGTTGACGATTCCTTCACAATTGTCATTAGGACTTTTCTCCCATTTCTCACCTACCCTGAGGTTTCTCCCTTACTTTCCTCCACCAAAAATGAGGATACCATTTTTGACCCCGGCATTTCCACTTAAAGCCGGCGGCCTCTCATCGGGATGGAACTTTCATGTGCTTTAATGTTTGTCCAAACATTAATGAGAGCCCGATTGAGATTTTCTTTTCCATTTACTCTCCCTAAGGACGAATGAATTCAGGGATCAAGTCAAGCTATGTGACTCGGTTACCAAAAACAAAGCGCTTCGTAGAGGCAACCCCAAGCTTAATTATCATTTTCTATTTTTCTTTTCTAGCTTCTAACGTTTGTTAGGAGGCTTGTACTCTTCCGTGCTTGTGTTTGTTGTTGGTCTTGTGATTGTTTTTGCAGGATAGACCCACATTTCTAAAAAGACTCTCGGTTTGGATGTTTTGTCCCGGTTCACTCGAGCTTCCTAGCCTTTGCTTGCCATTAGTTTGGGAAATCCGATATTCCTAAAGATTATTATCGACTAAACATTGTTATCTTATAGCACAACTTAATAAACGGCTAAAGATTTTTGTGATACATTTTCAATGTTTGAGTTCTTCTTAATTTTGAGTTCTAGTATGGGGTTTTTAAGTCTTAGGCTAGGAAACATTGAGGACAATATTTAATTTTAGTATGGGGTAGTATATCTTCGATATGATCTTCCTACTTTTGCCGTTGTTCTCACGTACCCCGTTTTCCCACCAAAATTTTCAAAAATATAAAAATTTAAATTTTCAAAAATAAAATAAGTGTTTTTGTCACAATTTTAACTTTCTTGCTGGGTAAGAATAAGAGTAAATTTTGTCTCCGATCAGCGTAGTTTGGAGCTCTAGCTTTTCCTTAACTTTTTAGGCGAAGCTTTTTCGCTAATCGCGAAGAACGCAAGATGAAGAGTTTAAGTATGAGTAGGATGCTAAACAAGGATTAGTTGGAAATCTTAAGAGCTCATGTATGTAACTTGTTGCTTTTTCTCCTATAAGCTCTTAAACCAGATTATTCACGGCTGTTTTTGGAGATTAAACTTAAATCAACAATTTTTATGTAATATATAGCAAAAATTTTAGTCTTAGTTCAAATTTATACTTGAATTTTTCAAAAAGAAGTCTTCTTTAAATAAATAAATATATAAAAAATAATAATAATAATGATAAAATGATAAAAATAAATATAATAATAAAAGTTGTGGGCTGATAAAAGTTTACTACCTCTTGCCGGCTCACAACCGATGTGGTAGTCTTCTAAGGAAAGCCCATAGTAAGAATAATAAAAATCCGAGACTGATAAAAGTTTGCTGCATCTTGCCGGCTCACAACCGATGTTGCAGCCTTCTAAAAAGTCGAGGGTTACAATTGCACAAATATCTAAATAGTTAAATTAAATAAATACATTGACTTCTTTTTGTTAAATTCCAATATTCTTTTGCACTTACTAATCTATTTATAAGCTATGAATATCCGGGGAAGACCCTGAGAGTATTTTTTGAAACCTAAGTCCGGGAGTCCCGAGACTAGTCTCTGTGAGGTTGTCAAAAGCCGGGTCACTTAGGCCGTAAGGTTGGAAGTGCCGAGACAAAAGTCCGCTACTTGGGAGGATCTCCTGCCTTTAAAATCATTATTCACAAGTGGAACGTAAAGCATAATATATTGCAAAAAGTTGATCCATATGGTTGAAATGTCAAATAACCACACTCACTTAAGAGATAATAAATTGTCGGAGTAAAAAGTTCACAAGTTGCATATATGAATAGTGCGAGCATCCTGATTGATATTTTACTATGATTTTGTTTTAAGCTTGGTTTGGATAAGTGAAAAATCAGGAACGATGAATTTATCATTTTTGGGGCATTCTCGGAATCGAAATGCATCTTGTTCTATGATCCCTAACAGTTATAAAAATAACGAAAGTTGAAATAATCTCAATTAAAAAAAAAAGAAAATTAATTAATTAAAAAGTTTTAGAAAAATAGGAAATATGGGTGTTTTATAACTTGTGATTTCTTAATTTTTCCACGAAAATCTTTGCTACTTTTCAAAGGTTTAGTTTGGGGAAGTTTTGAGGTATTTGGTTATAAGGCATGTAATATTGCGTGAGGACACGCAATCGCTTAGTTTGGGGAATTTTGATATGTGTGAAAACACATATCCATTTTATATCAAAATAGCCCTAAAAAGACAAAATTATGCTTAAAATGCTTGAATATTGCTTGTTTTGTCTTTGTGATTGTGTAGGTGCGGATATAGCAAAAATCGCAAGAAAACAGTCAAAACCGGGCAAACACGAACACAGGAACAGAAAGAGCACACAAAGAGCCGGAAGTTTTCTACAAAAACGTCAAAAAGTCAGCTGTGGTCAACCTTAAGTCAACTTGGTCAACAAAAGTCAAGGTCACTAAAGGACAAAATCCTAAAGTTTCAAAATTAGTCCCTCATTATGAAACCATTCAGAAAAATAAACTTAAAAATCCTAAACGGTCGTTAACTTTTTATTTATAAAAGTTAACACTTGTTATCTTTCTTTATAAAACCAAATCCCACAACCCGGTTACCCTTATCCCATTTCCAAGCCCAAACCCATTACCCTTTGGCCCAAGTCAACGAGAAAAAGCCCCGGTCAAACAAACACAAACGCACCCTTATAGTAAAAAAAAGCGGGAAAGTTTGTTGTTACTGTTCTCGTCTCCAACCTTTTAACCACGGTTAAAATCATGGGCTTTATCAATTGAGGATTAAAAGGACAATTCAAGGGCAAAGTACACATGGGCTTGAGTTATACATCATTCAAACGCACCCCAATTGGCCAATCCATGTGAAAATGACACGTTGGAAATGGAACAGAAGCACAAGAGGATGGATTTTTGTACTACTTACACTCACAAAGGAAGCACAACAAACTAAGCCACGGATTGCCACGCTGGCAATCCGTGTGAGCCTAATTTTAATCCATCGGTCGAAGACCATTATCTAATCATTGAAGGAATCTAAGGGCCAATGATGAGAGGAGCGTGTAATTGAAAGGAGGACTAGAAGTTTCAGCTGGATACGATAAAATACCCACACTCTCCATCATCATTAAAAGGGGGATAAACTTAGTAAGTTTTTAGCTTTAGTAGAAATTTGCTTATGTATGTTTTCATCTTCCATTTCAATTTCAATTGGTCTCCCCCCCCCCTTTTTTTAATAATTTCACTTAATGGTAATCAAATTTAGTTAAATGAAAAGCTTACTTAATCTCTTTTAAGTGTTTACTCTCAAATTCACTCTCTAATGGTCAATAAGCTCTAATGTTAAGTGACGTTTTCAGACGCTCACTTAAGCTCATTTCACTCGCACAAGTCTCGAAGCTTGTGATTGAGCTTAATTAAGCATTTTTATCCAAACTAAACAGTAAATCAGCTTAAATACTTCGATTATTGGACTCTTAACTTTATGGAAGGGAAGCTGCATGGATGAGCTTCCAAGGACTTACAGCTTTATCCATAAGGATAAGCTAGAGCTAGTAGATAGAGCCATTAAGCCTTTTAGCTTGTTTAGCAAGGCACTGGAAGTCTCTTTTACTTTTCTGTCTTTAGTTTTCTTAGAGTAGTTTTGCTTAAATTTGCTTATTAATTGCTTATTTGCTTATCTAGTGGCTTATTTGTATTTCTTAGTTCAATAAGTTGTGCTTACTTTGATGATTGTTTTTAAGCTTTGTAGCTGAGATCATAGTTTCTTCAGAAGTCCCCCCGGTCATAAAACAATATAAAAACCAAAAAATAATAGTAAGTTTATGTAGCTTATTTTTATATATATGCTTATATATTTTAGGATGCTAATTAGGTTTATTTTAAGCTTATTACATCGGGTTGATAAAGATTGACCATTAAAACGCTTATTCATTAGGCTAATTATGATATCTGTCAATGTTAAAGGGTTTTGAATAGTGCAGTTTGACCTCATAAGTCAAATTAACTTGTAATTTTTTCTTTGGTAGTTTGATTGTCATATTTGATTAAGTATTAAGCAAGTTTGTTGGATTAGTTTAAGCTTAACAACATTTTAAGGCTTATTTCTACTCTCCTGCACCAGGGGAGTTTGTTTTCAAAAAGCTAATAAGAGAATTTTGGATCCAAGCTCTTGTGAGCTTGGATTTTTTTGTGTTGTGTTCAAACACTTTCAATTTGAGAGTGTAATGCAGGTTTACCCTTAAGGACCTGCAATTGTTTTTTGCCATTTACCAAGTTCATAACAGATTTAATAGCAGTTAAAACTGCTGCCTTTTGACAAATTTAGGAGAGCTTAAGTTAGTTTAAACCTTTAAAATCTCAGTAGTAATTAGATTACATATAGGATTAGATAGATTAAAACTTGCTTTCACATTTCTAGCTTATTTCTTAGGGTAATTTAATTTTAAAAGTTCATCAAAAGTCCTAAAAAAACCAAAAACAGTAGTAACTAAATCTTAGCTTTTAAACTTAGATTTCTAGCTTATAGTATTAGTTTTTATCATTTATATTTGTAGCTTATTAATAGAGTAATTAGATTTCAAAAGCTTAGCTTCTGTCATAGCTTATAGAGCTTTTTAGCTTAGATTTTGAGTTTTTAATTCTTATTTCTGAGTTAGCCTTTTAGATCATCAAATTAAGTTAGCTTATAGTGTTCTTAGCTTAGGTATCTTTTAAAATTTAGTTGCTAGGTATCATAAGCTATCTAGGACAAGCTTTTTGGTTTGTTATTTGGTGCTTATTTGGATCCTTTAACTTATTTTAGTGTAAACAAGCTTTTAAGCTCTCAACAAGCCACTTTCTGTAAACAGCTTTTTCCAAAGCTTTTTGAGTGCTAATTTCTAGGTTTCAGCTTAAGGTGTCTTCATTAAAATTGTTTAAAATAGTATCCTTTACAAGCTTGAGCTTTTAGTTTACAAAAATAAAAATAAAATAAAAAAGGGGTGTTACTCAGACTTGAACCCACGACCTCCAACCCACAACACCAATGCTTTAACCATCTTGCTTCATTAGCTCATCCATTCATCTCTCTCACCATTTAATACTTGAACACATTTTTATTTTCCTTTTTATAAATAAGCCGTAGCCCATATTGGCTTATTCTCAGCTTTTTAGATAAGCTGAGTCTTTGTTCTTAATTTTCTCTTATTCCTTGTTAGATTTAGGACTTTTCCTGATTTTTTGGTATTTTTCCCTTTAATATTTTATTTTTAATCATTTTTCTTAGATTTAAATTTTCGAAAATTATTTAAAAATATAAAAATAACTTTTAAAAAGACAAAAAATAGTTTTTAGTTTTAGAAAAATTACTTTTAGTTTTACATTCAGAAAAATCATTTTTACCTCTTTTAGATTTTTATTTTCCTTTTTAAGCTTTTAATCTTAATTTTAAAAATAGGATTTTATTATAAAAAAGAGTTAAAAATAGTTTTCTGAGTTTTTATAGTATTTTAGACTTTTCTAAGTTTAAAAATCATTTTTTAGAATTTCTAGGACTTAATTTGCTAATTTCTAGGATTTAAATAGATTTAATTAGTTTTTAATTCATAATAAATTTAAAAATTAAATAAAAAATAATAATTTTCTTTTTTCTTAAAAGTTACCCCTTGGCCTTAATTTAGGTTTAGAAATTTTATTTGCAATTTTAGGAGTTAAATTTAGTATAGTTGTTTATTTGTCGCGTTTTATTTGTTCCCGTTAATTGATTTTGTGCTTTTGTTTGCTTATTTTAATTGTTGCTTTTAATTAGTAGATATAGATAATCAAATCAATCTTTGTTTTAATTCAAATCATTGTCCAAACTAGAACGTGGTTTCAATTTCACGAATCGTTGGGGAAACGACCCGGGGAATCATACTTCCCGGTTAACATACGTATTATATTATATTATATATATTTGTGAAGATTTTCCTTTTTACCTTTGTCCTCAAGGGTAATCTGGTAATTTTCCATCGTATTATATATTTTATATTTTTACATGTGTTAGATTCTGACGAATCATTGCACAACCAGACGGATTCGTTAATCCTGATCATCCAGAAAAATTAACCAGTCTTAGGGTAAAAAGCTCTATTGGATAAAACAACTCCGAGAGCCTGGTATGATGAAATCTCAGAATTCCTGATTTCACAAAGGTTTTACTAAAGTAGCATTGACCCGACACTAAATTCACACTAAAAATATAATACGGGGCTGACATCCTACTTTACGTGATGACATTATTTTTTGGTTTCATAAACCGAAATTTTCTAAATGATTTGAAAAATTAATGCACAGTAGATTTGAGATGTCCTTAATGGGGGAAATGAAATTCTGTTGTAGGAACTTCAGATCCACCATTCCCCACGCGTATGTTTATCATCAGGCCAAATATTACTTTAGAGAGTCTTAAAAAACATGGTATGGAAAAAGGACAAAGCATTGGTACACCAATGGCTACGAAACCTAAATTAGATGCAGACTTGAGTGGTGAACCCGTAGACCAAACTGACTACCGTAGCAAAATCGGGTCACTCATGTATCTGACATCTAGTAGACCAGACATAGTGCAAGCTGTATGTTATTGTGCAAGATATCAAGCAAGACCGACTGAAAAACACCTCAAAGAGGTTAAAAGGATCTTTCGATACTTAAGAGGTACCATTAACATGGGACTCTGGTATCCGAAGGGTTCTGGCTTTGAACTAACAGCTTTTTCAGATGCCGATCATGCCGGTTGCGTTGATACTCGCAAAAGCACTTCTGGAGGAATACAGTTCCTAGGTGATAAGTTAGTCAGCTGGATGTCAAAGAAGCAAGACTGTACTGCAATGTCATCCGCAGAGGCTGAATACGTGGCGTTATCTGCAAGTTGTGCTCAAGTAATGTGGATGAGGACACAGCTTCAAGATTATGGCTTCAACTACAACAAAATACCGTTGTATTGCGACTCTCAGTCAGCCATAGCAATCTCATGCAACCCCGTGCAGCACTCCCGTACCAAGCACATCCATACTCGGTATCATTTCATCAAGGAACAGGTTGAAAACGGTATAATTGAATTGTACTTTGTCAGAACTGAATACCAATTGGCTGATATGTTTACTAAAGCCCTATCCGAAGATAGGTTTCAGTATCTTGTCAGGCGAATTGGTATGAGATGTTTGACTCCAGCAGAACTGGAGGTTCTGACAAATGAATCTGCTTGATACTTCATCAAACATCAACATGTACATATTTTTGAAAAAAGAAAAATAGAAAAATATAAAATTTCAAAAAGAAAATACAAAATCAAAAAATTAAAAAATGTTTCAAAAAATATTCTTCTCAACATGTCTCTTGGAATCGATAACATTTACGTACCTAGAAATGTTGATTAATATCGACACGGGCGTGTAAATGAAGTTCGAACAGGAGTTTCAAATGTTTTCAAAACATGTCATTTCTAATTTTTCTTTATGACTTGTAATCACTCTCAGATTGCAACTCGGACCCGAACGACAAAGGAGAGTGTACGCATAAGTGCGCTTATCCTTAGCATTAGAAGAGAAGTCTTCTAACATTTGGTTTTTCAAAAAGTTGAACACAATTTTTCAAGAATTTCTCAATGATGATTCAAAATCTTTCAAAATTGTGTGTTCAACACTCCTTCCCTCATATTGTTTTCAAAGACAAGTATTCTACATTTGGTGTCATTTTTTTAAAAATGAGTCAATGTTTGAGGGGGAGCTTTTCTGAAAAACAATGTTTTAATGATTGTTGGATACATCATAACATGACAATTCTTATGTATTCAACACATTATAAAAGGTCTTAATAACATCTACGGAATAATAATGACTATTAAATAGATTGATTGTTATAAGATGATTAGGTGGTTGAGCACAATTTTTCAAGAATTCTTCGATGACAATTAATAATCTTTCAAAATTGTGAGCTCAACAATGCTAACCCTCAATTTTATATTCATTTACAACTTGGTATCATTGTTTTTGGTGTCAAACATATGTAAAATCAAGGGGGAGCAAGTTTATGTTCCATGTAATTCATGCAATAAAAGTTTTCCCCCCCATGGTATTGTCAAGACAAATTTTAATCACAAAGTATTTCAAAAACTGAAGTGAATTAGTTATTAAAAATAAGGGGATAAATGTATTTTAAAAATTGATCTTGAAAATAATAATTGATCTTATCGACTTAAAGTGCTTTGATACTCTTCGAAAAAGGGTTTATGGTTACGATCTCAACCCAACAACATCTTATTTCACAACGACATTCTGAAGTCATAAGGTGGTACGGTTAGTATTTGTCCTATGATCCTAACCAAAAAAAACCAAGGGATCAACGCAAGATAGCATCCATATTAGAAACAGCATCCTTAGGGTATGATTGGAGATGACATGTGTATAAGGGAAGAATGCCGACTAAGAAGAGGCTAACACTGGAACAATCACAACAAGTGTTAGTAATAAATGTTCTTAGTAAGCATTGAAGGGGTTTGAAAATTAAAATGAAATGTAGGAATAAAGGTCTAAAGAAAGAAGCCCTCCACACAACTTAGGCAGAAACCAGGTCAATACATATGTTTCAGAATCACAATGTGATTAATGAATGAGACGACATATCATAGACCCAGTATGCAATGCACAACCCCCCCAGCCATTCGGGTTTTCCTCTAAACAAAACCTTGTCTCATTGTCCCGTAGATACAAATGACTTCCTATTGATCTTTCATTACTTCCGAGTTAGTTGTATATTGAATAGGTGGCAGACACTCCCAGCCTCCGATTACGTAAAAAAAACCAAAATGCACTAATTCGATCTAGAGCCAAGAGATCCATAAATAAATCTCATAGGACACCATTCAATTACTTAACACATTGTTGAACACCATTAGTTCACAAGTTGTTAACAAGAGTCCTATACGCATTTCCTTGTGATAGGCCAGGAACATCTGAGTGATCACGTATGTACTCACAAGAAGATGGAAATCCGCTGAGCCAGCAACAAACAAGCTCTTGGTAGGGGACTTGCGAATTCTATATGAATCAAACTTGGTCAACTGGAAAAAAAAAGAAACGATGTGCAATTATATGTGAATCAAAGCTTGTTCCATAGAAATGATTGACAATGATTAATCAGAAAGATAGTAACTATCTGATTCCACTCTTACCGTTTGTCTGCTTTAAGGACGTTCCGTAAATGAAACTACAAGCATGGTAAATCCGAATTACATCTGTTTTAGAAGATCCTACGCTTTGAGCTGGAAACCCTGTCAAGGAGATTCTTTGAATCTACCTGATCACAGGTATAGTATTTATACTGTAAAACGGTCCTACGGAACAGAAGGTTAATCTAACCAAATCCAGACGAATAACAAAGCCATATTCGTCCACACGCTTTATTGCTAGCTGTTTTATTTCAGTATACATAAAGATGGAGATGGTGATCCCTTATTCCAGCTGAAGTTGGATTCATTACCACATGCTCATGCTCAAACTACAAAGACATACTATAATCATCAAGACTCAAGAATCATGAAAGCTCAAGAATTAAAGACAAAGACTTTCGCACAAACTCTGATATACAAGATCTTCCTTCAAAGATATCAAGTCTATCAAGGGATATTGTTAGAAAGCTTTCAAGATGATGCAAAGTATGAGCATGTTGGTCAAGACATAAGATCGCAAGGTGGCAAAGACGATCAAGACGGAAGGATAAAGATTTAAATATCTCGGACGAAAAGACAAAGTCAAAAGACAATGACAAAGGTTAAAGATCAAAGATCACAAAACATGAAGGAACAAGCCTACAACGTAGAGCAAGACAAAGACAAGAGCTTAACGACAAAAGTAATCTCATTGATCTCACAAAGGAGTGTCACAATGAACTCACTTCGGGGGAGAATGTTAGCCTCAAAATATTAAGTCGAACAAGAAAGTTCGTTCATTTATAATATTAGGTCTCGGTCATTATTTAATATATGTTGTAATAGGCTAGACGGGTAAATAGGCTCTTAAATGTAAGCTAACCAGTCACGTGTATCGGGCAAAAGCCCAAGTAATCCTGAGCCTGGCCCGTAGAAATACTAAAGGCATGAAATCCTTTTAGTTTGATACATATACACCTCCCCAAGGTAGGTGAGGTGAGTTGGTCATTTGTATTTTTCCATTTTGCAAGTAATCTTCTCTTTCTCTCTCACTTTCTCTCTCTACTCTCTCTCTCTACATTTCTTCACATCTCTTCCTTAATTTCTTGTTCCTAATTATGAAGTATAAGTGATTCATAGGTTCTAACAGGCTGGATACAAGATGGGTTACTTCAAAGGAATGAGCTATGATGAGATCAGACCCATATTTGAAGAGGAGTATAATAAGATACAAACTTTGTTTAAGAAGGATACAAAAGTTGAAAAGACAAAGACAAAGAGAATTGCAGAAGAGACACTACTTCAAGAGTGTTTCAAGAAGTTAAGGACATCTGAAGCTTTAAGGTCAGAACCTATTCAAGAACAACCAACTGAAAAAACCAAAAGAATTATCTAAAGAAGAACTTAAGGAGATGTTGGAGATAGTTCCAGTAGAAGAAATTAAGGCAGAAGCTTTACAAGTAAAATATCCTATCATAGACTGGGAAATTCATACTGAAGGATCAAGAAAATATTAGAAGATAATCAGGGTCAGAAACATCATAGAGGCATATCAAGTCTTTGAAGATATGCTCAAAGGATTTAATAGAGAAGACCTTGTTACATTATGGAGTTTAGTTAAAGAAAGATTTAGATCAGCAGAACCTACTGAAGATAAGGAAAGAGCTTTATAGGTTGAATTGAAGAGGTTGTTTGAACTAGATAAACATGATGGGTTGTGGAAGCTACAAAGATATATGTATGATCCTTTGACATGGAGACTGTATGGTACATGTGGAGTACATCATGTATCTTCAACAAGAGGACATGACATCTATATGTTGATAGAAAAGGATTATCTATTGTCAACTGCAGTTATGAATTTGATGCTAAGTAGAAGGCTGCAAGTAGAAGAAGATAGTGAGATGGCAAGAGACTTAGTCATGAAGATCTTCATAGAAGCTAACAAACCCAAAAGCTGAGTGTTTTGGAAGAACCTCTCAGAGCAAAAAGTTTTTTAATTTTAAGAAACTTGAGATAGAGATAAATCACAAGTTTTAAGGGAGGATGTTTGGGGAATTAAGGGTTTTCCTACAAGTTTGTACTATTGAAAGGACTTAGTAACTGCTATTGAAGATTTATTTGTTCTATTGAAGATTAAAGAAAAATAACCTAAGTCATAGTAACTAATACTGGTTCTGTTGTAATAGTATAGTACTGTAGTTATAGATAGTACTTTGCCACAGTAAAAAATGTTAGTTTATTATACTGTTAGTTATTTTAAATACTGTTAGCTATAAAGAAATTAGTACAGCTATGTGGATAATGCATGAGATATATTAGGAATAGATATGCATGAACACTTAATGCGTTTTGTAAGCCCATTAGGGTTTTCCTTAGTGTATAAAAGGAACCTTACGGCATAGTTAGATATATCTAGAAAAATCATAGCTATTAGGCAAAGCATATAGTTGTTTTGTGAATCATTCAATATATTACGAGTTAAGAGAAAGATCTTGTGTTACTGTTACATTGCTTTATTGTTCTTCTGGTGTATAAAGATTAGATTCCTCATAATCTTTATATATTACTCAAGGTTTCTATCATAATAGTTTTAGATCTATCTAAGACAACCAAAGCTTTAACAAGCTAATCAAAGATCTGTTAAAAAGGGATCAACAAAAGGGGTGATACATTTCGGCAAATGGGGGAAGCTGAACCCTCGTTATATAGGACCTTTCTAGATTATTGCTAAAGTGGGAACGCTTGCTTATCGACTTAAACTTTCAGAGCAGTTAAGCCGAGTTCATAGTACTTTTCATGTTTCCAATCTAAAGAAGTGTCTTATAGACAAACCCCTAGCTATCCCGTTGGATGAGATCCAGATTCATGACAAGCTTAATTTCATTGAAGAACCAGTTGAAATTATAGATCAAGAAGTTAAACGGATGAAGCAAAGTTGCATTCCAATCATGAAGGTCCGATGGAATTCGAGACGAGGGCCCGAGTTTACTTGGGAGCGCGAAGACCAAATAGAGAAAAAGTACCCTCACCTTTTCGTTAACCCATCGACAACATCTTAAGCTTTGAGGACAAAGCTTCTCTAACAGGGGAAGAATGTCACACACTGAGAACTTCTGGACAATATTTTAAACTTTTCCGACAATTATTTTCGACTTTTATACGTTACGTTTGAATCTGGCAGTTTACCGAGAAGTAAACCCGCGTAAATTTGAAAAACGTCATCGAACGCGTTCTGGCATCAGATATTCATTAGTTTAGATATTATATGAGTTATTTTATCATTTCTAAGTGTTTTGTAGTTTATGATCACTCCCGGTATTTATTTTTTTGTCTTAACATTTAAATTGTGTTTTTCGCGTTTTTGACCTAACGGAACCTCAGAAACTCGAAATATTTTCTTGTAAACTTTAGTTATTGTCCATCTGTTATTCTTAAGTGAAAGTTTTGTTCACCCTCTTCTCTTGTTATATTTTTTTGACATGATGGCGGGAAAACATGTAAATGTGTGTCTCCTGTTAATACACAGTTGGTGGGTAGAGTTGGTAAGATAAATGGTGGTTTAGACAGATAGTGGCATAGTGTTTTGTTATTTTACGTGATTGTGAACTGTAGACTTGTATATTTTGGAGTAGAAAAGACTGATAAGGTCATTAAATGTTAGTACCTGCTTTATTTTGACACGTGGTCTTGAGTTAGATGTTACGTGTATAATAAAAGCTGATGGAGTGTGATGTTCTTTGTTTTTATAGATCATTATAGTTTTGAGTTTTACTTCTGTTGTTGCCAATTTAAGGAGTGGTGGTTTCATAAGGAATGCATTTGTGTTCAGCGATAGAGGGAGACAATGGATTGGTTACCAATGTGTGCGGAGTTAGCGGAGGCTATTGACGCACGAAACTGGTTGGACATGGTGGTTCTATTATGTATGAAAGTGACACATGAGGGAGTCCATTTAATGCACACTCATCCGTCCAAGTCAAGACAAATGCATGCTTACACACTTTGACTTATACATTTGACCAAGATTGACTAAGCTTGAGCCTAAATAATAAACCAAGACTCAAATTTTGAACCATGATGGTCTGTGTGACCTAGTTTTGGCCGAACCCCACACACACACACCTTTGGTGTGTGTTGGTCACTTGATGCTACAAAACACAAACCCTAAACTTTCCCTTGGCCTATAAATACATTGCATACTTCCAAATTAGGGT
>BQNB010009253.1:3089-15079 GCA_026074375.1 Tanacetum coccineum | reverse complement strand
TGTAGAAAGGATACCATCGGTAACAGTCTTCATACTACCTTACCCTTAATATGGTTGATCCACTTTCAATATATTTCATATGCATTTAATATACTCTTGGGGGTCGGGTAATAATCTTCATACTACCTTACTTTATGTTTTGCCTCAACTAAATATTATATAGACGGCAAGTTCGTGTAATCTTTTCATGACTTAGGAAATAATTACATAGATCATCACAAGTGTGGCAAAGCAACAACACTAAGAGAAGCAATCTAGGAAGTAATACATAATACAATCTTTTTATTATATTGTTATCACCATTAGCATAGTTTATCATTTAATTTAATAGCTAAAACCAACCAAACCTCTAAAATATATGAATTTACTTGCTTTCATAAAACATAAAAACACAAAAATAATCTTATCTCAACCTCTAGAATTCTGCTAGACCGTGATCAAGTATTCCTAACCTATTCCCCTAGAGAACGATAACAACCTCTGAGTCTTTCCTATACTACTACTACAATGGTTAAGTACTTTGCCTAGGGAGTTGTAAAACTTTTTATAGAAGTCCCGTACGATAATCGCATCACAAACAATAAGACATATTGAAAGATAAGGGATAAAAGGACTTAACTATTATGAATCAAGCAATTAAGGATGGTATAGAATGGTTCGGAAACCTTAAAATACTCCCCAAGTCTGCTATAAGTCAACCTCCTATGAAAATAAACCCTAATCCTCTATGAAATTGTATTTTGAAAACATAAAACTTGAGTTTGTAAATATAGAATTCAGGCCGCGACGGCATCGCCATTTCTAGACGTCGTCGCCAAGCTAGGGTTTCTAGGGCTTCAATATAGACGGCACATCCAGACGATGTCAGAATAACTTTAGACAGTGTCCCACTTGAATCCAAACGTGGTCTAGGAATTTCCAGACGGCGTCTCCAGCTCTTGGTCTTGGATTATCATCAATCTTCATGCCCGTTAGCTATCTTGTCCGGTTTCTACCAAAATTGAGTCCAAGTCACGTGTATTTCGTCCAAATGCTAAAAATGCAAAAAGAAATGATGAAGCACATATTTTAGATATTTTTGCATGATTATAAGGGTAAAATGACCACGAAAAGTGTATAAAATTACACCTCATCACGTGTGTTGCGGTGGCGGGTACCGTGTGATGATTAACTTGAGAAATTAAAAGAATTTGATCCTGGTGAGGTCGATACACCTGTTTTTATCGGTTCTGACGGGTGCTTTCCGGTTCATCTTCAAATGACTTTTATTGGCTAGCCGAACCGATGGTAACTTTGGTTCCTGTTGAACCCGTTGATCCGGTTCTGTTTTCAAAACTATATGCACCATTATCTTAGGAAGACATCATATGTACGCTTTTGTAGATATATGCTTTTAATTGTTGTACGATGTGAATATCTATAATACTAAAAGATTCATCCCCTAAATTTATTGGGGTTGTATCTTTAAATGCTCTCAACTCAAAACAGCAGTGTAATTCATTCGTTCTGCACATTCTTATCAACCCTCAATTATTATTACATAATAACAGTTATGGAGTTAAGTCACAGAATACAAACCAGCCCTCATCAAACCTCCATCATTATTACATACTAACAGCTATGGAGTTATGGTCGAATGGAATCCTCAAGGTGCCTCACTTGCAGCCTTAAAGAAGGTAGCCCAGCCTGGATGAATCTATAAATACACTGCCTACCAGTTTAGCTTCCCAGACATCATAACAGACATCGCACCACATAGCAGATAAGTTAAGAGAAAGAAAACATGTCGATCAATTTAGACAAACCTGCAGGTTCCAAGTAGGGTTCTAAAGCTGCAATGTTATTTGGCTCTTCTTGGCCGAAGCCTCTTTTATTCTTGGACCAGTTGGAGGTGGATGTTACTAGCACTATTGTTGTAATGATCAGAAGGGTCTGGGATGTGAATGCCGTAACTAGACAATATTTGAGCATGGACTTTGTTGTTTCTGACTCAAAGGTAAGGTTTAGAAATTATATGATCTTTTTTTATGGTTGTCGCTAATGCTAAATTCTTACAGTGGAATATGATCCATTGCAGTGCTAAATCAAGCGTAGCATACAATTTCCTTAGATTGAAAGAAGGATGTATCTATTCTATCAAAAACTTTGTAGTTCTCCCTAATAAAGATGAGTTCCGGATCTTTAGACATGATATGTTCATGATTGAGTTTGATGGGGAAACTACAACGCGAAAGGTTTCTGCCGACCCCCACGGTTTCCAAAGATATCCTTTCCGTTTATAGAATTTGATAACCTACCAACAAAAAGTATTTAATAGGTAAGCAGTTGTTTTGTTAGTTTGCCTAACTGTGTAGCCCATGTTTTATTTATCGGTTATACTTATAAATCATTTAGTACCCTGCAGATATATCTTGGTACGTAACTAATGTTGGGAGGACAAGTTACACGAAAACAGGATCTAAGTCACTTGAGTCTTACCTGGCAAACCAGAGGTAAGTATTGTTGATTGCATACATCTCATTTGTTCTGCAAAGCTGTGATGGTTATGATTGTTATCTTATGAAACAGGGGCCAGTCACGCAGGGTAACCTCATGGGGTGAGCTTGATGATGTTTTGGTAGAGAAGAAAACAAAGCATGCAAGAGTTTGTGCCATGGTCTTAACCGAAATGTCTACAAAGGAGTACAATAGTAAGGACGCTTAATATTGTTTGTAACTAACATTTTTTAATCCTCGCGCTCTGCGCTAAATAAAATGTTACCATGCAGATAAACTATATTTATCAAGCACTTCCTCAATGGTGTTTGGTATGTGCTTAATTACACATACATTTTTCTATTAAAAACGAGCTTAAATGACCAAAAACAGACAAAAACTGCCAAATATATGTTTGTTTTGCATTTGTATTGTGCAGGAAACGGATATCACACAAAAGGACGAAAAACAAAGCCAAAAACGACAAAACTGAGCACGGAATGGAAATGTGTGAAAAGACGAAGCCAAATCGAAGCCAATAAGTCAACCAAGTCAAGAAGTCAACAGAAAAGTCAAACAGTCAAAGTCAAAGTCAACCCTGACAAAGTCAAGTCAACTCCGAGAAGCTGAATCAGAAAAGAATATAATTTGAGGGACTGAAATTGCCAAATCCCAAAGTTGTATTACAAGAATTAAAAAGAAAGGGGCTGAATTTGCAATTTACTGAAAATATAACTCTAGGGGCCAAAACTGCCAAACCCCTAGAGTTGTATTCCACAAGGACTAGATTTGCAATTGACATATATGAGTTTAGGGGGCATTTCTGCCAATCCCCAAACTCATATCACCACAAGGACGAATTTTGCAAATGAAAGTATATGGTTGAGGGACCATTGTTGCCAACTAACCAAAGTTGTACCCTGATACCTTTAAAACCAATTTTCCCGCCTTTCAAAACCCAAGATAAGCTCACGGGTTCTTCTCCCACCTTTTACCCTACAACCCCTAATTACCCATGGTTAAACCCTTCCCCTTCACTCCACTAAACCCTCTCAGCCATATAAGATTGCCAAGTTGGCAATCTCACCATTTTCCAAGCAAATTCGATGGCTTAGATGACTCAAAAGAAGCACAAGATGATTTCAAGGGCTGAGATTAGCTTTTGTCAAGCCTCTCACACAACTAACACACCCTTTGAAGCTCTCACAAGGAAAGCACAGCTGCAAGACCAAGAGAGAAGACATTTGGCTATAAATAGGACCCATTGTAGCTTATTGTGAGGGGGAGAGCTTAATCTTAGTTAATTGTAATTTTCATTAAGTCATTTTTACTTATTTTCAGCTTATTGAACTTTTTCTTTCAGCATTGTATTAATTTTAAAGTTTAATGAACATTTGAGGATTTCAAGTTAAAAAGCCAAGTTTTAAATTCAAGCTCTTAAGTTGTTAATTTGTGTTGAAATGTGATTAAGAAGCTCTTCATTTAGCTTAAATATAAGCTGTTTTCATCTAGCAAACAAAAAGGTTAAGTAGTTAATAAAAAATCAAAAAAAAATCCACTCTCAAATACACCACAGCTTATATTTTGGATGATAAGCCAGAAATGGATGGGCTTATGGACACCACCAGCTTATCCTTGATAAGCTGGAGCTTGTAGACAAAGCTCTTAAGAGCCTATTTGCCCTTGTTTAGAGCAAAGGGCCTTGTAAGTCTCTTTTCTTCATTTTAAGCTCATTTTTCTGCATTAGCTTATTTACAGCTTATTTGTGCTTATTGTGCTTTCAATTATGCTTATTTATGCTTATTATTTATGTATGAGTATTTGTTTTTAAGACCCTTGGCCTAAATCTCCTTAAATCAGCTTAAAAAGCCCTTTTTGGAAATTAAAGGGGTGTTTGGGTTAAGCCCAAAATGGGTCAGTTTGGTTAATGCTTTGGGTTGTGGTAACTTAGGCTGTTTTAATTAGCTAAATTAAGGTCTAATAATTAGTTTTAATGAGTTTTTATAGATTAAATTTCATTAGTTAAGTATTTTATTCCCAAGGTTTAAACCTGTGAGAATTGTGTTTTCTTAATTTGCTTATCTTTGATAATTAGTTTAAGCTAGGTATAAGTCATAGTATTAGCTTCATTTTAAGAGTTGAAATGCATTGAAAGTAAGTGTAGTATTCATGCATTGTTTGTCTTTGGTTTAGTCATATTCTGTCAAGTAAAATTTTCAAAAGAAAAATGTCAATTTTCTAGTTAAGAATTAGATAAGTTAGAGTTGTAGTTAGGCTCTGAAAGTTGGTGCACAAGCTCCTTGCAAGCTAGTCTCAATCTGCTTGAGCTTTTTAAGTTCTTTCATAAGCTTTTAGCAACTTAATTTTAAGCCCAAAATAGTCTCTTAGGTCTGTTTTACTTTCAGACTTCCCAATTAGCTTAATTGAATTTTTGGCTTATTTTCTTATAGGAGTTAGTTTGATTAAGCTTAATTATTCTTATTTAGTTAGTTTAAGTCATCAGTAGCTTATTTAGAATAAGCCTTAGCTTAATTAAGTTTTTTAGCTCAAAGCTGCCAAACAAGCAGTATTAACTATAAGTTAATGCTGCTGTTTTCTTCAGCTCTTTTCTTGGCTTATTTAATTTCCAAAATCCCTTTTTTATTGCTGATTTAGGTTCCTTGGAAGATAGATTTTTAGATTTTATAAGTTACTTTGTCATAAGTTTTCATTTGCTAGTTTAAAAATAAGCCCAAAGTACCACTTTTGTCTGTTTTTCATCCTTTTTAAAATCTGCAGCTGCTGAGAGTGAGAGCTCTTTGTAGGACCATATTTCTTTGCTTAATTGTGTTTCTAAATGATGTTAGATTGCTAATTCAGGTAGCTTATTAGTTGATGTTCTTAAAGTGAGAAGCTATTTGAGCTCATTTGTTTGTTTACCAGCTTAAAATTAAGCTTGAAAAAGCCATTTGGGACCTTAAGGCTCAAAAGCTCATTACTTATTTGAGCTTGTGGCTTATTGCTTTTGCTTATTTCTTGTTGCATTAGGTGTATTAAATTAGTTTAGAAAGCTTTTTAGGAAATTTAGCTTATTTTGAGCTTTTTAGAGCTTATTTTCAAATCTGCCAAAAAGTCCCCTGGTGCAAAAGCCTGTTTTGACAGCACCTTTTAGCTGTCCTTAAGCTTATCATTTTCTTTTCTAAATAGATTTTTGGCCACTCTTTTCAATGGCATAAGCCATTAAGCCCCAAAGTCACTTTAAGTGACTTATTTTTACGCCCAAAAAGCCACCCAGGGGCTGAATTGCTGTCTGTTTTGACCCATTTTGTGTAACTTAGCTTATTTAGCTTATTTTCCTGTCTTTTTAGCTTACTTATGTTTAGGAATGCTTATTAGTGTAGTTTAGTCTTAGTTTAGCTTATCTTAGCTTAATTTGAGCTTATTTAAGCTTATGTGTAGTTAGTGAGTGTTTTTAAGCTTAATTTAGTTTTTTAGCTTTTCCAGCTTATTTAGCCTTAGTTTTTAGTCTAATTCTGCTTATTCATGCTTAATAAGCATTGTTTGAAATATGTGTGAGCTTATTTAAGGCTTCCTTGGCTTATTTGGCTTCAAAAAAAAAGAGCCAAACAGCCCCTTTTGTGTTTATAAGCCACTGTGGGCTTTTGAGCTTATTTCTAGCTTATTTAGGGACATTCAGCCAAAATTCCAAGTTTTAAAGTTGCTTATTTTCATTTTTTCTAGCTTTTTCATTTTATAAGTTTTTCCAAAAAAAATATAAAGGGGAAGGCCAAAGCCCCGGGTGAGCAAGACTCGAACCCGGGACCTCAAAGCCCTCAACCCTTATAAACCCAACACCACTACCGCTGTGCTACAATAGCTCATCCGGTAGTGGTGTTCAAGGTTTAATATTTAAGGGTGTTTTTGGCTTAAGGCTTTCAGCCCTTTGTGGGCTTATTCCAGCTTATTTAACAAGCTGGGCTGGCTTATTTTATTTTTCCTAGGACTCTTTTAGTGTTTTTGAATTTCTGTAATTTTTTTAGATTTTTCCATTAAGTTTTAGTATTTTTTATAATTTATTTTCTTTAAAAACTTTAAAAAATCATAAAAATTAAAATATTAATCAGAAAAATATAAACCTATTTTTTTAAAATTTTCTTTTTTCATATATTTTGTAGGAAAAATATAAAAGTTTCTGTAGGATTAATTTTTCAAAATTTTTCAGATTTTTTTATAAACTTTTAGTATTTTTTATAATTTATTTTCTTTAAAAACTTTAAAAAATCATAAAAAATAAAATATTAATCAGAAAAATATAAACTTTTTTTTGAAAATTTTCTTTTTTCATATATTTTGTAGGAAAAATATTAAAACTTCTGTAGGGTTAATTTTTAAAAATTTTAATTTCTAAAGAACGGGTTTTGACCCGGTTTTTGTTTTGACTCGTTTTTTGGTCAAACGACCTCCGTTTTTAGTCTAGTTTTTTTAAACTTTGTTATTTGTCATCTAGAATCTATTTTAGCTTTTAAATTTGTTCTAGGGTTTAATTTGCAAAATTTAGGTTTTTAGCCCTCGCGTTTTTTATATTTACGTCCACGTTTTAGAATTAAATCGTTCTAGCTTTCGTTTTTAGGTTTTTCTTAATCGTTTTTGCATTTTAATTAGAAAAACAAAATCCAAACTCTTTCTCATTCAAGCATATATCGTCAATCAGTCATTCGATTTTCCATTCAAGCCTCGTTGGGACATAACGACCCGGGAATCATACTTCCGGTTACGTATATATTTTATTCTGTGAACTCTCGACCAAACCTTGGCTAAAGGTATTTGGTTGATTGTTTGCTTATATATTATATATATATATTTTAACGAATCACTCTCTGGCTAACTTACCAACCTCGTATTCTGTCAGCTATTGTAGTGATCACTTGGTGAAGTAAACCCGATATTCCAAACTTTTTCTATTTTGTGCATGCGCACTCGTTCTCAAGTCCGTAAACGTCGACAACAACAAGTCCGACAAACTTCTGTTGAATCACCCAATCTTAAGAAACCAAATAACAACCAAGAACTTTTCAATCCTCCCATAGTTACGATGGCCGATAATCGTACTATGGCGTAATTACTCGAAGCACCCACCGAGGGTTACGAGGATGCGATCGTTGTTCCCGATATCACCGCAAACAACTTTAAGATCAAGCATGGTCTACTTAACCTTGTTCAAAACAAGTAATTTTTTGGACATGATAAAGAAGACCCACATGCTCACATCCGATATTTCAACAAGATCACTTCTACGATGAAGTTCCCGAACGTGCGAGTACGTCAGTTAAGCTTATGCTTATTCCTAATTTTCCCTCGAGGAGCAGCCCGGATTTGAGGCTTGACAAAAGAACTCCCCTCGATCGATCTTACATGATGATCTTGTGTCGAAATCATTAACAAATTCTTCCTCTCCTTCAAAACGCACAAATTTTAGGACATGAAATCACGAGGTGTCAGCAAAGATTATACGAATCGTTTATGAAGCATGGGACCGTTTTCCATGATCTCTTAGGCAATGCCCGCATCATGGTTTTTCAGAATTGCCTCAACTCGATCATTCTATAATGCCTTGAACTCAAATGATCAAGATTCATTAAATTCCGCCGCGGGTGGTAACTTTTTGGATAAAATGCTTCGAGAATGCCTAAAAATCATCGAGAGCAAATCCAAAGTTCGTAATTCACGAAGCAAACCCATTGTTGCTAAAGTGAGTGCAAGCACTTCCACCTCCGGTATCTCTCTCGATGTCTCCGAACTCAAAGATATGGTTAAAGCCTTGCTCCTTGAAAAGAAAAATCAATCCCAAGCTCCCGCTCACCAAACTCCCGCTCCCGTAAAAGCGGTTGAGGAAAGTTGTGTGACTTGCGGTGGACCTCATTCGTATCAAAATTGTCCCGCAACCGATGGCAACGTTTATCATGACAATATTCAAACTTACGTTTCTCAAGCCGCCGCGGCTAATTTCAATCAAGGAAATACCGGTATTCGACCTCTGATGGTTGCTAACCAAATTCGACCTCCTGGTTTTCCTCCCGTTCAAAACAATCAAAATAATCAAGGAAGTAATCAAAACCGTTTCAATCAAGGGAATAATTATAACCAAAATTGGGGGAACAATTACAATCAAAACCGGGGAAATAGTTTCAGTCAAGGACCAATTTATCAACCCCCGAGTAATCAACCACCAGCTTATCAAGCTCCCGTTTACCAAGCTCCCGCTCCTCAAGCCCCGGGTATGTCTAAAGCCGATTTTGATAGCTACGTAAAGGCTAATGATGCGGTTATGAGGAATGTGCAAAACCAAGGGCAAAACCTGCAAGCTCAATTGAACAACTTGGCTACTTCGAATCAAAGGCTTGAAAGTATGCTAAGTAACTTTATCAAAATGAACACCGCCTCTACCTCGGGTATTACTGGGAACTCTCCTTAGATAACAACCGTTACTAACCCGAAGGAAGACTTGAAGGGTATTACCACCCGAAGCGGTGTTGCATATCAAGGACCTACGATTCCTACTTCTTCTTCTTCTACTCCAAAAGTAGTGAATCGAGAAACCGAGGTTACAAAGGATAAGGTACTTCCTACTAATAACGGAGGTACCGAAGACATCCACCCTCCGGTTGTCCAAATTTCCGAGCCCGTTGTTGCTCCCGTTAGTGCTCCGATGCCTAACCCGAAAATATCAATTCCGTTTCCTTCAAGAAGAAATGATGAAAGGCGCCGTGAAAAAGCTAACGATCAAATTGAGAAATTCTACGAAATCTTTAGAGATATGAGTTTCGAAATTAGCTTTATGGATGCCTTGACTCTTATGCCGAAGTTTGCCTCAACTCTAAAAACTTTAATCGGAAACAAAGAAAAGTTGAGTGAAATGGCTAAATTGAACGAGAATTGCTCGGCGGTCATCCTAAACAAGTTACCGAAAAAACTTGGAGACCCTGGCCGATTTCTTATTCCATGTGAATTTTCTGGGATTAATACATGCTTGGCCGATCTCGGCGCAAGCATTAATCTTATGCCATATTCCGTCTAGAAAGATCTCTCTCTTCCCGAACTAACCCCAACCTGCATGACGCTAGAGCTAGCAGACTGTTCAATCACTGAACCACGATCGGTATTGCCAAAGACGTCCGTTTAATGGTGGGAAAGTTCCAGTTTCCTGCAGATTTTATGGTCGTTGATTTTGAGCCAGACCCCCGAGTACCTTTAATTCTCGGGAGAAGTTTCTTAAAGACCAGTCGTGCATTAATAGATGTTTACGAAGGTGAAATAACCCTTCGTGTTGGCAAAGAGGCCATCACCTTCAATCTGGACCAAACTTTGAGATACACGGCTAATAACAATCATATGACGGCGAACCGAATCGACGTCATTGAATTGGCATGTGAAGAATACTCGTAAGAAGTTCTAGGTTTTTCTGATTCAGTTGCATACAGTAATCCTTCTCTGGATTACGATAGCTATCGATGACGAGCCAATTTCACGGGAAATTGATGCTACTTACTATGATCCGGAGGGTGACATTCTTATTCTGGAAGCACTTCTCAATAGTGAACCGTTACCTCCTCTTCCGAATCATAAAGATTATTCACCCGGAATCCGGGAAGAACTTAAAGTTGTTAAAGCTAAAACCGTTAAATCATCATTTGATGAGCCTCCCGAGGTTGAACTCAAGGACTTGCCACCTCATTTAGAATACGCATTTTTGGAAGGCGACGACAAGTTGCCCGTCATAATTGCGAAAGATTTAAAGGATGAGGAAAAGGCAGCTCTTATCAAGGTTCTAAAGTCCCACAAGCGAGCCATCGCTTGGAAACTCTCCGATATCAAGGGTGTTGATCCAGAGTTTTGTACTCACAAAATCCTTATGGAAGAGGACTACGAACCAACAGTTCAGAGTCAAAGACGGGTAAACCCAAAGATCCATGACGTCATCAAAAAAGAGGTTGAAAAACTTCTTGATGCAGGATTAATTTATCCAATCTCTGACAGTCCATGGGTAAGCCTGGTACACTGTGTACCAAAGAAGGGTGGCATAACCGTCGTCAAGAATGATGATAATGATTTGATACCAACTCGATTGGTCACGGGGTGGAGAGTGTGCATTGACTATAGAAAGTTGAATGAAGCCACCCGAAAAGATCATTTCCCATTACCCTTCATGGATCAAATGCTCGAAAGACTCGCGGGAAACCAATACTATTGTTTCCTCGATGGCTTCTCGGGTTATTTTCAGATTCCTATTGACCCGAAGGATCAAGAGAAGACAACATTCACTTGCCCATACGGAACGTTTGCCTATCGCCGCATGCCTTTTGGGCTATGCAATGCACCCGGCACGTTTCAACGATGTATGATGGCAATCTTCCATGACATGATCGAAAAGACAATGGAAGTGTTCATGGATGACTTCTCGGTCTTCGGAGATTCTTTCTCTACATGCCTATCCCATTTGGAAAAAATGTTAAAACGGTGTGAAGACACCAATTTGTCCCTAAATTGGGAGAAAAGCCATTTCATGGTGAAGGAAGGCATTGTTCTTGGACACAAAATCTCTAAGTCGGGAATTGAGGTCGATCGTGCTAAAATTGAAGTTATAGCCAAGCTCCCTCACCCGACTACTGTCAAAGGTCGATCCTTTGCTTTTAATTAGTTTGGGGAAATCCGATATCCTAAGATTATTATCGACTAACATTTATCTTTTAGCATACTTGATAATCGGCTTGATATTTTTGTGATACTTTCTTCACGCTTGGATTATGCATTCGACTTTTTGAGTTCTAGTATGGGGTTTTTGAGTTCTCACGTACCCCGTTTTCCTACAAATTTAAAAAAATGAAAAAATTTAAAAATTTTCAAAAATAAAATAAGTGTTTTGTCACAATTTTGACTTTCCTACTAGGTAGAATAAGAATAAATTTTGACCCGATCGAGCGTGTTGAGCTCTAGCTTGTTCCTTAACTTTTAGGCTAAGCGTTCGCGGAAATTCGCGAAGAACGAAGAATGATAGGGTTAAGTATGAGTGGGATGCTAAACAAGGATTATTTGGAAATCTGAAGAGCTCATGTATGTAATTTGTGGCTTTTTCTCCCATAAGCTCCTAACCGGATTAATAATACGTGCTGTTTTTAGAGATTAAACTTAAATCAACAATTTTTATGTAGTATATAGCAAAAATTTTAGTCTTAGTTTAAACTTATACTTGAAGTTTTCAAAAAGAAGTCTTCTTTATATAAAGTAAAATAATAATAATAATAAAAATATATATATATATATATAATAATAATAAAAACTGTGGGCTGATAAAAGTTTACTGCCTCTTGCCGGCTCACAACCGATGTTGCAGCCTTCTAAAAGGTCAAGGGTTACAATTGCATAAATGTTATGTTTAATATTAAGTTTGAATTAATAAATAGATCTCTTTTTGTTAAATTTAAATATGCTTTTGAACTTTGACTATTTCATTTTAAGTTTTTAAATAAGCTATGTATATA
>BQNB010009252.1:12986-87319 GCA_026074375.1 Tanacetum coccineum | reverse complement strand
AATCATGGGAGCTATAAGGGTGAGTTAGCAAGGCTATAAATGTAGGATAATGTGTTGTTTAGTCCTTGTGGTGTCGCGGCTGACTTGAAGCTCAAGGAGGAGATGTGGCTTGATCTATAGCCAAGAAATGGAAGAGAAAACCTTGTAAGCTGCTTGTAGATGGTGATGGAGCTGCTTGAATGTGTGGTGTGACTGAAAAATAGTTTAGAATTGGTTAAAATAGGTCAAAAGGGTCGTGGTTTAAAAAGGGTTACGGGTTAGGGTTTTTAAATAGTTTTAAGGTTTAGGATTTTATAATTAGGGTTTTGTTTAAAGTTAGAATTAAGGTTTAGGATTTGTTTAGGTTCATTATTATGCGTAGTTTCAAAATGGGTCAAAAATGAAATGAAAAGAGGTGTTTCGTGTTTTTCGGGTTCGAGTAACGTTTGATCGCGCGTCTTCTAACCTATACCGATCACGGTCTTTCAACGATCATCATGCTATAGTTGGTTTTCAATGATGATAATCATATGAGTATCGAGTCCTATATAACTGAAAAGACCATGATAGTAGAATTTGAAGGTTTTGTGGTCTATTAAGTAGATGATGAAGAAGTATGTATTTAAAATAAATTAATCTTTTTATATAACTTGATTTAGTATATCTAAAGTAATACTATAGGAAATTAAAGGTTTAATTTCATATACGTAGATATGTAGCAACTCATGAAGTATTCTAATCATGCATCCTTTTCATTATACATTGAATAATCTGAATCTACTAAAATGGTTACGTCATTCAATAGATAGTGGATTAAATTCATATAAAAGCAATGATCAAATAAATAGTAGCGGGTATATGGCAATTAATTTTTAATTGTAAGGTATTATACACTAGAACTTAGTTTACTTGCTAAGGAATAATGTTCATTTTACGAAGACTACGTTAAATAGATAACGCACATGATAAAATAGATTATTGACTTGACGTATTATGATGTTTTCTTGATATAAACATAGATAGAATAGGCATAGGTAGTTTTGTGAGCTCGATTACTTTAGAAATGTAAACTACGTTACATAATGGAATGAAATGAAACGAAAATTTATTCTCGCGAAAAAGATGATAAAAACCAGCAATATTCTTACTTAGTGAATTCTCTATTTTCTTATATCAATGTGTTATAACAACCCTGTCTGTTACATTCCATGTTTTCCGCCTTAGACGAGATGTGACAATTATTGTACACTCTAGCTGAACAGGAAAACAAACCACTATTGGCAATATATTCTACCATATTTTTGAGTTTTACATTTAGAGAATCCATATGTACATTAAAAGATGATAAAAACCAGCAATATTCTTACTTAGACCTATCACTTTCGTTGTTGTGGAGTGAAGGAACCAATAATCACTTTACTTCACCATCATAGATCAAATAGAAAAGAGGAAGAAATAAGATGAAGAACTAGAGAGAGAAAGTAGAGATAAGGTAAAGAGAAAGAAAGAAGGTTGGATTGCTATAAGAAAGAAAAGAGAACAACCAACCCTTCTCCTTATGTAGAGAAGGGTATTTATAATACCTAAAGCTAAAGTGGAGGCCTTGGGTTTCTTCTATGGGCCAGGCTCGGGTTTTGCTTGGGCTTAAGCCCGCAACACGTACAATATTAGATTACATATCGAGCTCGGTAACCTTTCTAGCCTATTAAAACGTATATTTAAATAAAGACCGAAGCTTCCTTGTTGAATGACCTGTTCGACTCAATATTTTAAGGCTAACAATCTCCCCCGAAGTAAGGTCTTAAACCTTGAAACGAGCTTCCTTGTTTAACTTGATATTTTGAGGCTAACAATCTCCCCTGAAGCTTGGTTTCTAACAGATTTCGAGCTTCTATGTTCACAGTCATAACATGGTCTTGGGTTTCTTGAGATTGCTTTGACATTGAGTTCTTGAGTCTTATTCTTGGTCTTTATTTTTGTTGTAGCGTTTCCTTTATGTGTGTGATCTTAATCTTACCTTTTTCTTTTAACTTGTCTTTATTTTCAAGATCTAAATTCTTTCCTTGTATGACATTCACTTCTTTGCCATCTTGCGATCTTGTGTCCTGACCAACATGATCATACTTTGCATCATCTTGAAAGCTTGCTAACAATCTCCCTTGACAATCTTTGTCTTAATAATCTTGATATCTTAAAGGAAGATCTTGAATATCAGAGTTTGCAGAAGTCTTTGTCTTTATACTTGAGCTTTCCTAATTCTTGAATCTTGATGCTTATAGTATGTCTTTGTAGTTTGATCATGAGCATGTGGTAATGAATCCGACTCAGCTGGAGTGAGGCTGTAACACTGTCATTTATACCTGCAATTTAATGTTAGTGATAAACAGCAGATATGGACGAATATGGCTTTGTCATTCATCGAGATTCAGTTGCATTAACCTCTGGTTCCATGAGGATTGTTTTACAGTATAAATATTGTACTTGTGATAAGGTAGGCTCAATTTAGGAGAACCTCCTTGACATGGTTTTCAACTCAAAGTGTTAGATCCTCTAACATAGAAGCATTAGATTCGCCGTACTTGCTTGTTCTCTTTACCGGAACGTCTCAAAGGAGACAACACGGTAAGAGTGAATTAGACAGTTACTATCTTTCTGATTGAGTCATCAATTCATTTACTGGACCAAATCGATATCTAGTTATCACAAGTTTGATTCATATAGAATCTCGCAAGTCACCTACCGCAAAGCTTGTTTGATGTTGGCTCTGGAAGGAATTCCATGATGTTCTGGCATAAACACAAGGATAATGCGTAGGATTCTTGTTAACAACTTGTGAACTTGATGATGTACGACAAGTGTTTGTAATGGAATGTGTCCTAATGAGATTTATTTTATTGATCTCTTGGCTTTAGACTCGATTAGTACGTTTTGGTTTTAGTAATCGAAGGCTGGAGCACACTGCCACCTTTTCAATATCAACAACCTCGGAGTGAGAAAGTCAATAGAAGTCATGTTGATCTCCGTGACAAATGAGATAAGTATCTGTTGAGAGAAACTTGAATGGCTGGGAAGGGTTGTATAGTGCATCACTAGGTCCATGATGTCTTGTCTTCAATACCTAAATTCATCTTTGTAAAAATCAATATCATATGTATTGACCCAGTTTCTGCTTAAAGTGTGTGGAGGTCTTCTTTCTTTTCACCCTTTATCCATATATTTCTTTTTAATTCTTCAACCCCTTCAATGCTTACCAAGACGTCATTACTAACACCTTGTTATGATTGTTCTAGTGTTAACTCATGTCTTAGTATGCATTATTCCCATTTCTCATTCATCTCCAATCATACCTAGACTGCTATTTCTAACTATGGATTGTCCTTGGGTAGATCCCTCCAGTTCTGGTTGGATCATAGGACTAATACCTAACCTAACCACATTATGACTTCAGAATCGTCGTGAAATTAATAGGTTGTTGGGTATTTGATCGTCACCATAAAACCTTTATTAAAAAGTCAATCAAAGTGTTTGATATAAATCAAAACGTTTAACACTTAGAGAGTTTCATTCTTTTGAAATGCTCCCTCTACACATGTTCATCAATATTCGAAATTGTTTCGCACATAGAGGAAAGAGTTATGCACTTAGAGTCTTAAAGATCGCATTCTTCTCGATCACATTTTAATCACATTTTCTCCCCCTATGGAAATAACTAATCTTTTAGTATTTTCATACCAATTGATTAAAATTTGAGACATGAAAATCTTTCATGGGGAGAACAATGTTGACACCTATATAGCATGAATTAATGGAACTTTTTCTTTGACTCCCCCTCAATTTCACACATATGACGCCAATTGAGAGAATGGGATTATGACTTCGTAAATTTCATGTGAAATTAAGTTTGAGATACTTGTATATGTTTTAACAAAATTAGTGTTTAAATATTATTAACATTTAACATATTTCATTTGTTTAAACATTCAGAAATGTTTTAGACACACAAAATAGACGAGTTAGTATGTGTCTAGACGCATTAAAACTTGGTTTTAAAAGCTCCCCCTCAAAAATTGATTCGCTTATAAAAAATGATTCGACTTTTGAAAGATGCATGAGGAGGGAGTGTCGAACACATAATTTTGAAATATTCTAAAGAACCTTTTGAGAAATTCTTGAAAAATTGTGTTCAACGTGTTTCGAAAAACCAATGTTACTTGAGCTTGAAAGACTTTGAATGTCTTTTGAATTGACTTTTTGTGTCAGCTCAAGTCTGAGAAGTTGTTATCTTCTCATTGTGAGGATAAAAGTACATGATTGCACACTTTCCTTTATTTGAGGTCCGAGTTACAGTCTGAAGTAACTGTAAGTCATTGACTTGAGCTACAAAACTTTGAATGTTTTGATTTAATAGCTCAAGACTAAAAATATTTCTCTTTTCGTTGTCAAGGATAAACGCACTGAAGAGTATATTTTCCTTTTATTTAAAGACCGGGTTGTTATCTGATATTTAATAACAAACCATTAAGAAAAATTAGAAATGACATGTTTTGAAACTTTTAAACTCTTACTCGAACTTCATTTACACGCCCGTGTCAATATTAATCAACATTTATAGGAACGTAAATGTTATCGATTCCAAGAGACATGCCGAGAAGATTCTTTTTGGTATTTTTGAAATTTTCTAATTTTGTATTTGGTTTTTAGATTTTATAATTTTGTATTTTTTTCAAAAATATTTTCTAACATAATTAAAAATGAAATGTTTATACAAAGAAGATGATGATAGAATATTTACATTATATGAACCTTTTGAAGAGATAGGTTCAGAAGCCATTGAAGTACCTGCACTCAACGAAGAAGAGTTTGCACAAATAGTAGTGTTAGGATTATGTGTTTTCTTTCCTATTGGTGAAGCACTATCATTCGTGTTGTAGCCGGTTTCAGTGGACTATTTAATGGGAATCCACTTAAGACCAACATAAGTAAAGATTCTACCCGATGGTTTCCATGTAAGACCAGATCTAGGAGGCGTTGTTTTTAGGTACACAGCGGAAGACTTATTTAGAGAAAACTTTTGTCCTATGGGGATCTGTCTGTCATGTTTCTTATAATCACTTTTCTTTTCTACGAGAATGTATCTCTTTGTTGTCTTATGGGCTTGTTCATCCTTTTTCTGTGAAGAGGCACGATAATGTACCTTTGAAAGGTATTTAAAGATGCACTCATCATGATTTGCACTGTAAATGCATTTTTTGCATGTAGGACATGCCAAGTCTTTTGGCTTCAAGAAAGGCTTATGATTCCTAGGTGGTTCTGCTATGTTAACAGTTATATTTGATACACGACTACTCATGGATGGTGGCTAATTCCTAGGTTGTTGATTAAAGTTCCTAGGTTTTGGTTTGTTACCATTAGTATTGTTTGGTAGTCTAGCAGACTGTTGCACACTAGGTTTGGTATTTAAAGCTTTGTCTTTTTGAAGTTGTGCCTTGTTCTTAGCTTCCTCTAGGTAGTAGTTATGAACCATGTCATTTGAGCCTACAGATTCCTTTGGTGACTGAAATGACACATGCTTTGGGTTTTTCCTAGAAGGGCCAGGTGCATTCACATCATAAGGCTTGGCAAAAGACAATTTTCTAACTTGAGGCCAAGAGTGTGGAGTTACTGGTTTTGTCAAATTATTGGACACATCAACTTGGGAGGCAAAATGATGTTTTGCAACTTGGGACGTTCAGATTTATAAGCAGTTGGTTGTCTTACCACTGGTTTATTTCTAATTGGTTGCAAAGGCAGTTTCCCCAAGATTGATTGTTTTTCAAAATTAGTATCCACGCTCTTACCTTTCATCTGCTCAATGAGTTTCTTTAACTCACTTATGGCAATGTTCTTGTCTTGCAACTGAGCTTTCAAATCTTGTATTTCAAAATATTGTTCATGTTTTTTTAGAAATACTGTTGATCTATTTTGTTTGCAAATTGTGTCATTTTTCATTTGTTCTTGACATTGTTGTAAAGCAAGTTCAAGAAAAATCGAGTGATTTTCAAGTTTAGCAAAACTTCTTAAAAGCTCATTATAAACTTCTTTACTAACAGTATTAGTTTGTTTAGAAAGCTTTTCTGCAAGACATTCACATTCTTTGATTTTATGTTGATACAGGCATTGCAATTCAGTATGAGCATCTAAATCAGATAAAGAATAAAAATAAGAACACGTAACATCCTATAAAACACACTCTTGGAGAAGTAGATCATATATGTTTGAAAAATCAGCTTTGTCAGATTCGAGTTTGTCAATCTCTTTCTCAAATGATTGGACATATTGTAAATATGCAAACATCTCTTGTTTAAGTTCATGAACAAATTTGAAACTATCATTTTGTGTCTTTATTGCAAGAGGCATCAAACAATTTTCTACAAGAACGGTCCTATCTTGAGCTGTTGGGGCACGAAATTCATCAGGAACATGTTTTTCCAAGCTTGATCACAAATTAGTTTGAAATGATTTATGTTATTAGTCATTACATTGTAAGCTTGTCTACTCTTGCTTATAGACTTTCCTGTAGGTAGAAAACCGATTTTTTTAACAATGTTAGGTTTAGTTTTTACAAAAGATTTTTTTCACATTTTCTTTCAAACTTTATTTACGTGTGCCAACGGATCAAGGAATTCCCTAACGGTGGTTTAAAATTTTCATAAAGACTATTTTGATTTGTGTAGCCGTATGGTTTCACTAAGTCTTTATTCAATTTGGATCTACTCTCTTGTTTAAAAGTCAAGGTCTCTTCCCTATTAGGGGCAAATCTGTTTACAAGATCAGAAGTGTCATATGGGATCTGATACAAACATGGTTTTTAAAATTGAGCTTTCTTGAGGTACATAGGATTTGCAAAAGTTGGTCTTCCATTATATGTTGAGCCTTTGGGAGCTAACATATGAATGGTTTGAATGGATTGATTTCATTTATAAACAATTTCGTTTAAAAACTTTAGTTGCTTTTCCATCGTAATCAATTTGTCAATATCATTTTCTTCCTTAAGTTTCAAATCCTTTATTACCTTATTTTTCTCTTTGACAAGCCCTTCGTAACTTGATTATGTTAAAAGACTATGTTTGACTAACTCATCATGTTTCTTATTGACAACAGAAATTTCATAGGCTTTTAACTTCAAACCTTTTTTATGTCATGTTCTTTTTGAGCTAATACTGCTTGAGTTTCTTTTAACTTACGTTCAAGTGTGTCATATTTAGTTGTACGATTAAGGAAAGTCTTGTACTTCTCAAGCTCAATCTCTTTGTTCTTAAGTGCAATTAGACAGCTATCCCGAGTACTATTATACTCCCTAAGAGTTCTAGTAGTCTCCTCAAAATTAGATTTGCACTCTTTTAATTCTTGAGTCAGTGATGCATTTGCGTTCCTTAATTGCTTTTGAATCTTTTTGTTTTCATCAATGTTAAATTTTAAATTTGCAATTAAGTCGGCAAGCACAACACGCTCATCTTCATGCTTATCATCATTATGGTCATCCTTGAATTCATTATTACACATATCTGATGAATCAGGTGTGGTATTGCTATCAACCTTTTCCATCAAAGATGTATCATTCATGTTTTCAAGTTTCTCAGAAAGTTAAGATTCAATAGCAAACACATTATATTCAGCAGTATATGGTACCTCAGCTATTGGTTCTATGTCATAGGAAGGTCTGATATCCGTATCATCCCTAGAAGTGCTTTTTTTAGTGCATTCATTCCTTGACCTACTGCTTTCATCTCCAGATGTGTTGCTTTGATTTTCTAAACTTGGATCATTCCCTTTGTCAGATAAAATCCCACTGTTGTCTTTATCTCTCGAACTAGCATTCGATGCTTTAACCTCTTGAACCTTGCACTCTTGAATCTGCAACTTCTTTGCATTCATCCGTTGCTTGATTTCTTTGTTATGAAGTTTTGATTCAATCATATACTTCTGAATGAAATCAAAGTTGGCGAGAATTATTTCTTTGAAGGCTTGAGGTACCATTCCTGTGTATGCTTTAAAGTCCTTTCTTGAATACGTACCATCTAAACGGGAAGACTTTATTAACACGGAGGTGAAGATTTTCTTAAATGATGTCTTGAGCCCTCTGAAAGCAGTCTGGCAGTTAGACTCATGAAGGTTTTCTTTGGTAAGTTGTGTTTCCAGTGTATCTATGTTTTGAGAGAACGTTTATGTGAATGTGTCAACATCTTCACCAAAGATATGACTAAACACATGTTCAAATGCACTTGCAGTGATGCATGGAACAAATTTCCTTGATAGGAGCGTTAAATTTGATTTGAGTGCACTAAGACAGTTTAGGAAACTACCTTTCATTATACTTGCTTTCTTTTGAAGTCTTTGCATCTTCATTTCTTCGGAATCCGTACACGAAGAAATAACATTCTTTTCCATTTTAACTGTTTTGTGAATTGAAAATGATTTTCTAGGATCTAAAGAAGGTAAAGTGATGATTGTTGTAAATTTAGTATGGAATTATAGTTCACGGGATTTTACAAGTCTTGATTAAACTAAGAAAACACATGAGTATTTCGTGGGATTTTATTAAATCAAGAAGAAACCGTGAAAATAGAATTGTTGTTGGTGAAATCGTTGTTGTAATTGAAGTACTTGAACTATTGTTAACGATTGGTGAGATAAAAGGACTATCGGTTACCACACTTTCAACTTAAAATGATTAACAGTTGATTAAAACACAAACAAGGAATAACGGTGCAATTGAAATCGAAGTAGAGTGCTTAACGGTTGTTAATTAAGTTGCAGGGACTAACGGTGCAATAACAGTTTGCTTTTAAGGACTAACGGTTGAATTATAAGTTCTGAGGACTAATGGTAAAAATAGTTTCAACTTTAAGGGTTAACAAACAAAGTAAGGACGAGTGGTGAATTATGCTTTAATTCCAAGGACTGAAGTTGCAATTTTCGAATTTAGTTTAATAAAAACTAACTTTTCCCTCCTATACAAGTCGTCTTCTTTGTTTAAATTTCTCAAAAATGGTAACGGTCATATTTAGCTTCTTGTAGACTCGTGTGTTTATCGTCGACCAAAAACAAATATACTACAATGATCGTTGAAGAACCACGATCGTAATGATAGTAGATAGAAGACCCGCGAACAACCGAAACTCAAAACCGAAAAACCCGAAACAATTCGAAACGAACTCGTTCAACCTTGTATATTTGACCTAATGCAAAGGTATAAATCGCCTGAATATATGTAAGGTATAATTCGCCTAAGCTGGATGGTATAATTCGCCTGACTACCAAAGGTATAATTCGCCTGACTACACAAGGTATAATTCGCCTAAGCTGGATGGTATAATTTGCCCAATGGTACACGGTATAATTCGCCTACACAAAAACAAAAACGTACTCTTGTACTATTTCTTGTCTTTTTACAATAAAAACACAAACCGTCCTTTCTTTGTCTCATTGTCTTGTTCAAACCATAGACCACACAAACAAACTCAAAAATAAGCTAAAATATAATGTTAAGCCTTTGGAATAGGCTACGATAAGATTTTGACTATTAAGCTACAAGCTTTTAAAGTTTAAAACATAAAAACCTAAAAACTATAATATAAAGCCGCGACCTAAATAAGCTTTAAAAAGGTTGAAAGATGTTTGAGATAGAAATAAGCCACGAAATAACTAACTGTAATAAGCTACTAAATGATTGGTAATGTAAGTTTTAGCTTTGTAAACTGTTTTGAACTACAAAATTTTTGAAGAACCTGATATGCCAAGAAAACTAATCAAGAAGTAAACTACTTGATTTAAAATGGAAAGTGTAAAGCCTTTTTAGTGTTTAAAAAATCCTATCAAATACAAAAAGTAGGCCACGTGAAGAATTTATACACGGAAGTTGGAATGTTTTTATATAAAAACTATGACCTTTTTAATCTAATAAGCAATATAGAAAGAAAAAACTAAGGCGTATATGAAATTCTTTAAATAAGCCGTATCCAATACGCTCAAAACCAACACCACAAAACAACTAAACCCACCCGAGGCTCTAATACTAATTGTAGGAAACAATAATCACTTTACTTCACCATCATAGATCAAATAGAAAAGAGGAAGAAATAAGATGAAGAACTAGAGAGAGAAAGTAGAGAGAAGGCAGAGAGAAAGAAAGAAGGTTGGATTGCTATAAGAAAGAAAAGAGAACAACCAACCCTTCTCTTTATGTGAAGAAGGGTATTTATAGTACCTAGAGCTAAAGTATACGCCTAGGGTTTCTTCTACGGGCTGAGCTCGGGTTTTGCTTGGGCTTAAGCCCGCAACACGTACAATATTAGATTACATATCGAGCCTAGTTTCGTTTCTAGCCTATTACAACGTATATTTAAATAAAGACCGAAGCTTCCTCGTTGAATGACCAAGCTTCCTTGTTTGACTCAATATTTTGAGGCTAACAATGTAACAACCGTGACTTGAGCGTGTTAGTCAAACCATTAGTGTTGACTTATGTGTCTGTTGCAATGTACGGTTTATGTGATTTTATGTGTTATACGTGTTTATATGTGTTTGTGTGGGATATGTGAGATTGGATAATCAATCCATTGAGCGTGATCGTCTCATTAGGATTGGATTTATGTTAAAATTTGTTGAGTTCATTTCGTTCACTTTTGAGTGACGAGGAAATGGTTATTGAGATTTTAGCGTTTTTGTGTTAAATGTGTAAGTATTTATACGTATACGTATTTTTGTGTTAGTAATTTAAGATATGTTTAGGTTTTAGAGGTTAAGTTAAGAGAAATGAGTTATTTGATGGAGAAATTTCATTTTTATCACTTATAGTGATAATGGAATTGAATTAGTATTTTGAAAGAATTGTTTTGGTTAATAAGTGGTTGTCTAGGTGATGGATTAAAATGTGAAGCGTGTCATTTGTGAAAGAAATGAGTTTGTTAAAATATGAGAGTTTTTGGTAAACTTTCCATATATAGAAAGTGAATTTGGAAATGAAAAGTTATTTTTAGAAAGCGTAAAACGTAGGTTTTGCGAAAGAAGGTTTTGGAGATAGTTTATGGTTTTTATAAATTATCAAACTTCAAGTTCTTTTAGTAAATAATAAAGAAAATAAAAAAAATAAAAATTTATTTATGGATGAATAGTAAAAACGGGAATAGTAAAAAAAAGAAAAAGAAGTCCAAGTTGGGCTCAAACTTGTAGAAATGGGTTATCCATTAGGCCTATATAAGCAAACCAAGGATTAGAAAATACAGATTTTTTTCTCCCCCTTCTCCTTGGTCGACCGAATCCTCAAGAGAAAAAAAAAGTTTTTTTTTATCAAGTTATTAAGGTAATCATTCTATTCCTAGTTTAATCTTTTTAGTTATCATGTTAATTTATGTAATCTAAACATGATGGATTAAGTTTTATCATAAAATTTAATTAGGTTTTCTTAATTAGGGTTTAGTCTACTGTAATTAATGGTGAATTAATGATTATGGTTCATAATTCACTACAAAAATTCAGGCGAATAGCCACGGACATTATTTGTGGGTAAAAGTCCAAATTTCATGGGTAATTAGGTAATACCTACGAACTACCCACGATTCCATGGAAATGGGTAAAACCTTCGAGGCTAATTGCTTCCCCATGACATTTTCACTTTGTAGGTAAATTTACCCACGTCATTTAGGTGGGTGATTGAGTTAAGTTCGTGGGTGAAGTTTCATGGGACTTCTCTAACTCACCACGAAGATACCCATGTACACAGTTGTGGGTAATTTGTGGGTAACATTAGCCGCTACAATTATTCGTGTGTAAAATTCAGCGCTGCGTAAACCATACTTTCCCACAATAATAATCATGATGTGTGTAAAACCATGGGTGAATTTACCAGCAACAATCTGGAGGAATCTCGTGAACAATGGCAAACGAAATATTTCTATATACTACATTTCATATACATCTAGTCACGAATGAAATTCCACACATAACGAAAAAATTATGTATTGAATTAATATTGTATCCGAGTACAATCTATAAAAGAAGTCATCAACAACACAATAAAACACAAAAAATTGTAGTGTAGATCCAAAAATACTATAGTGCATCACCAAACATTTATATTTTACATGATGACAATATTCACAAGGCTTATCACTCCATGTCCAATTCTTAAATAAGTTTTTAAGGGTCAGGACTGGCATCATATACCTTGTTAGGATTCTTAAACTTGGCAATCCACATTCATATCTTTGTAATATTATACTAGCACCATCCTCTTCACCAATCTTAGCCAATACCCTATCAGTCTTCTCGGCCTGTGGTTCAGCCGTTCTCTTGTCTACATGGTCATTTAATGATGCAAACCCTGAAAAAATAGTTGTCTGCTTTAACTCTAATACCAATTTCAACATAGAATCTGCTTCTTGTACCTGTTGTTTATCAAGTGGTATATTAGTTTCCAGGAATTGGTTATTAAGTAAGCAAAGCCGCGCCACACCAAGGCTATAGCTTAGATGCTTCAGTTTTAACACATTAATATAGAACCAAGACAATTTGGGTTGCGGTTCACTTGTAAAAGGAAGAAAGAAGATACCGTAAATAAGGATCTAACAGGTCAAAAGTTGCCCAAAAAATATTCAATGCCTACAATCACCTGAAATTTCATAAAAAACAAGAGATGATTATTCAAATAGTATTCTTCTTGTAGTCATGCTTAAAAAGTCAACTTTTTTTACAATTAGAGATATGGACAAAATGTGTTGGTAAATCAGCCTGATGCCCTTACATAACCAATTATAGGTCGCGCTTAAGATTACCCAGTTCAACATGTTGCCTAGCCCGCCCAATATGTCACTTCCTCACTATAGCGTAAAGCATGTTCTAGAGTCCATACTAGTTTTAAAATTATATGCAGTATCTCTCTATCTAGTTGATAAAATCATATCAGCGTATCTTTTAACTATAGTTCCAATCAAACTTTCGGAAAGACTAATAGTAATCTTAATGAAACTAATACCCAATTAAAGTGATGATCCTTACCATTCTTGCAGCCTGAACCTCCAACATGAAGGCTTCTTGTGAGTTTCTGACAAGAGGATCATTAACCTGTATGACAAGTAAACGTTAACAATGTGAGGTGGTTTTTTAAACATGAAATTGAGAACCAGAATCACATGGTCAATTAATCAATTTATACCCCCCAGCAAGACATTTTGGTACAAACATGACAGTAACTCGATTTAATCCTGAACAGAGCCATAACCATATGCATTTGGTTTGTAGTCAAAAATCACAACAGGCATGTATCAAATAGCATAATCATATTGGAGCAAGAATGGATTTCTAGACCCAAATTTTTAGGCGCATATGGACGTTCCCAGCTTATGAGTTTTGTGCATTCCTGCTCTACACCGATCCAAAGGAAGCACAAAATGTGTAATCCAAGTTGAAAGGGTACTTTTGTCTTTTTTACTTTTGTAATTAGAATTATTTATTTTGTTAGTCGATGGCGTCCAGTATTGTTGGTATAAAAAGAAGCCAAATGAGCATAAAAGGGTTTGATGAGTTTTCAGTTCTGAAGTAAATGTTCAAAAAATTATGAGTTAATATTGTCTCGAATGGTTTCTAATGTAATCAGGACACGACTCATGTAACCTGGCTATTAAAACGGGTCAAACAGGCTGGCAGGTCAAATGGGCAATAAATGTATGGGCGGATTGTTCGTAAATTTTAAGAATGTTGAACGGATCGGAGGGCCGACATGATTATTAACCGACCCTAACCCTTGTAGTTATCGAATTTTCCTTAAATTAGTTATACTAACATTATCGTGGTATCAAAAGTAGTTCAATGACATACCGTTGCGGCTGTAATCCTTTCAGACCAACCACCCTGCAAAGTAATAGTAACACGGATCAGTAAACAATTCAGGCTACTAAGCTCACAAACTTTTGGGACTTGGAAGTTGGAACATTGACGTGCAAAAAAATAAGATATGGACAAATAATAAATTATATTAAGAAAGTAATATTATACCAGCAACCACGAGGATCATCTGACCATGAACTTGTAATGGCAACAACCACATTCCCTCAAACTCAGACCCTTAAACTAAATATACCCAAGCACCACATTATCGAACACATAACCTAAAACCAAACAACCACTTATTTGCTAGAATCACAAAAAAGTACAAGTGCTATGTGTTTGCAAACATTAAGGACACACCCTGTCAACATTAACACTGCTGATACTATCAATGATGCTTCCAGTATCATTGTCAACACTCTGCTGCAACAATTTCTGCTTTTGAGCAGTCGTGGCGGCGACAGCAGCTGTAGGATCACTTCCCCACTCATGCCTCCACCTACTCGTGCTTTGATCATCGTAAAACTCGATGTGTTGTTTGCCACCATTCACACAGAAAAGCGCAGTTAGTAAATGAGCAATAGTGCTCAGCAAGAGCAAAACAAAATCATAACTGATACAAACTAAAGTCAACTTATTTTTATATTAGATATATGTACTTACAACATTATTCGCATAAAGTAACACAAGTTAAACTGAAAACACCGTTTCATAAATTTTAATTCATTATTGTAGTTGTTTAATTTAGCTATCGAAGAGTATTTTATAACTTATGTTATATAAAATGTCGGAACCACAATGTCGAGTTCTATTGGTTTGCGTGATATATAGTTATCCATTTTCCAAAATAAAAGGCAACGCTCATACTCATATGCAATCTCCATTGTATAAATGATACACGATACAAATTAAACAAAAAGTCATGTATATGAGCTAAATACTTGTTCAATGTTATAACTTTTAAACATCAGAAGAACCATACACCCAACCTAACTTGTGTGGTTTACAAACGGCCACTCAATATCGATTTGCCAAGAAATATGGAAAGAAAATAGATCTTAAAAAACTATGAAGCGACCATTAGATACGAGTGTGTAAAAGGTAGTCATTCAAGTACCATGTTTTTACAAGAGAATGTAAAGCAATCAAACGCAATTCAAAACATAAATGGCATGTATATACTTATGATAATAATTAGTAACTGATTAAGTCAAATTATACTAAACTAATATTAATTCACAAATGTGCAGACATTAGTCGTACCATGTAAACTATACTTCTCTCACACATTTCATCGAGCAGCTTATAGGCACTCACCAAATCACCGTGTTCACTACAAATTAACAAACAACTAAACCAAATTAGTCATTTCCACATCATTTGGTGCAAAAGTAAAGACTCTGTAGAAGAATAAAAACATATTAGATCAAATTTCCATAAAATGGAGACTAAACATATAGTGTATATTATAAAGATATGGAAACATCATACATGTAACATTTGACGAATAGCTTATTTAATTTCATAGTTAAAAAAAACATAGCAAAATTTTTGACGCCGCATTTTACCTTTAACATTGCGGCACTCTATTTCTTAGGAACCAGTAGAGAAAACTATAATCTTTTGTGTGCTAGATGAGAGGGAAATAAATTTTGTTACCCGCTTTTAACATTTTAACTTTTTTAAAACCGCTCATTTTCTCTTCCCGGGCTAGATTTCGTACATAAAAGCCCAGTGATCATTTTAATAGTGTTACTGTTAAGTATTAACTATTACTGTAAAATTTTAAAAGCAAATCATAATTCATAACTATGTCAAAATAATGTTAAATTACATAATACGTAATAATAATATCATTTTGACATCATCATTTAATATAGTACTCTAAAAAATAACAAAACTTTATTTTAACATAATTTTTTATTAACGACAACTAATTATCTCATAATATATACACCTCAAATTTATTTCATGTTCTAAGCAAGACTTAGGGGCTGTTTGATAAAACGATATGATTTAGCGCTGAATGAATCAAAGTTGCTGAATGATTCAAAGATTCTGAATGAACTACGTTCTGAACAAAAAAGAACGTTTGAAAATTCTTCTAAATCGACACTCTGAATGAATAAAATTATCATTTTTTTCCTCATATGACTTAGTTTAAATTGAAATTTAACAACTTTCATATTAATAAAGATCATATTTTATGTAAAAGAAAAAGTGTTTCATGAAATTATATAAACATGCTTGACGTTCCTATATATTAATAATGATAGTTTTATTACGTGGAAGTTCTTATAAATAAACTTTTCAATTTATACTTAGAATCATGTGAAGAGCATCGTGTGAAGTACAAGTTTTCTAGTAGAGTGTAAAAAAGAAAGTTATAAATGATTAAAAAATTAAAAAAGTTAGGATGAAATAGAGAAGGGCGGAGCCACTGAATGGTTTTGGCCCTACACTATCCAGAGGCTTTCCAAATGGTACAGTGACATCTATTTTTCTATCAAACAATATTTCAACTGATCGATTCATAGGTTCTCCTCTTAATGGTCCAATTCAAAGGCTATCAAACAGCCCCTTAAACTTACAACCATTTAGTTGAGGAGATCCTCAAACGACATGAAGTACCATTGTGACACGAACTCTTCGGGTTTTGTTTTTATCAATTTATGTTACTCTACTATTTGAGCGAGTTGTGATGAACAAAGATTTAGGGCGGATTGATAAACTAAACTTTTTCGAACCGATGAATAATATTTTTTTATATTCAGGATAATAATGGTTTAACATTTTGGACTCACCTATGTGAAAACATTTACAACTATGTATATAGTGTATCTAACCATAATAGTGTGATATAGGTGAGCCTGATAATTGATCGAACACATGAAGAATAGTGAGGTAGGTTAGTAATATATGACAAAGTGGTCTAAAAAGGAATATCATTTTTTTACTTTTATATTTGACTAAAAGGAAATAAATCTGATGATCGAGGGGTGTTTGATTTTAAACTAATGACAAGTAATCTAAATGCAAATAAAATAAAATTGTGTGAAAGAGTAATGAATACGTCCCTCCGTTAGTTGAATATAGTATAAAGACTAACAAGTAATTAATGAGTTTTAATTAGTTATTAACTATTTTCATGCAATACCAAGATAAATACTATGTGATAGAGCCTAGCATGTCAATAAAAGAACATATAGAGTCACAATCAATACAAATAATGACAAATATAATGAGTAAACTTATCTTAAAATTATACATGAGTTACAATGAAGAAAATGGTTGAAAAGAGCATAAAAACGGCTAACGTTTGTCTTCTAAAGTTTGCACACTAATTATGAAATTTTACATGGAATATATGTATAGAAAACGGAATTCAATTGTAAAAGTTGACGCCTTCACCTCGACAATGTTAAATTTGAGTTTTCTCGCCGACTCATAGTCGACGGTGTCAAGTGTTAGATCTGCATCGTCATCTCAGGCCGTCTGGGAGCATTATTCATCACAAACTTGTTTGAAACTTCATTTTTTGGGTATCTTTTGTGACGTCGTCACTTTGGTGGCCACAAACTTTAACTTTTGTCTCTTTTTACCAATCTTTATCCAAATAATCTCATATATTGTCTAAATCTTCCAACTGCATAGGAAATAACCTAAAAAGAAAATAAGAAGGGAGTTAAGCCGAAGCAAAAATAAAATAAGATTTAATGCTTTGTAACATATGATAAATGAACCTAAAATCTCTATCAAAATGCACATCATCACTCATATACACAAATAAGATATCAAATAACACAAAAAAATAAGACGTGTGAAAAATAATTTGTATAAACTTACCCACAAATTACCCACACAAAATTACCCATGTACAAAAATAAGTATTTAATCCGTGGGAAAAAGAGTTTACCCATGACATTACCCATATTTATACCCATGATAGAAAAGTTTATGGGCAATTCGTGGGAAAATCTTTAGCAGGAAAGATTTACCCACAAATTACACATGAAATATAATTATGTGGGTAATTTTGTGGGTATTTTTGTGGGAAATTCGAGGGTAAATTTGATTCGGATCTCAATTGCATGAACGTGTGTATTTTGTGGGTAATCAATGGGTAAATGCCCATGATTCAAAGTTCATGTTTAATTTTCGTGGGTATTTGACAGAATTCTTGTAGTGATTGTAAGTGGTTATGAGTTTTAATGAGGAATTAGGGCTTGAATTATGTGTTTTGGTGTTTAATTAATGAGCAGAATTTAGGTCAGATTGTTTTTGTGTTAGTAATTTAGAACCTTAGAAAAGTATTAGGTTTTTGAGGTTAAGTTAAGAGAAATGAGTTATTTGATGGAAAAATTTCATTTTAATCCACTTAATAGTGATAATGAAAATGATTGGGGTATTTTAAGAGCAATTGTTTGGTGAATATGTGGATGTCTAAGTGATGATAAAAATGGGAAGCGATGTCATTTGCTGAAGGAACTGTAGTTGTTAAATATGAGAGTTTTGGAAAGACTTTCTATTTTTAGAAAGTGAATTTGTGAAATGAAAAGTATTTTTGGAAAGTTAATTATTTTTAAAAAGTCTAGTAAATTGCATTTAGCAAAAAGGTATGTGCAAATAAGCTTAGTTTTTATAAAACTTATAAGGTAAGCCAATATTAAGTAATTATAAATAAATTAAAATAAATTTTATAGATCCAAATAGTAAAAACGAATATTTAAAGTAGGATAAGGGAAAGAAAGAAAAAAAAGAATTTTTAAAGGAAAACAAACTCTAATCGATATTATCTATACTAATTGGGGGCTTATAAATACAAATAAATCCCTAACCCTCCTACCCTTTTGCCTCGGACATCCAGAGAGAAAAAAAAGATAAGAATTTTTTAGGGTTTAAAGGGATATTTTCTAATTCTTTGTTTTAATGATCTAGTTTTTATTTTAATTATTGTAATCTAAGCATGTGGCATTAGGTTTAATCATGAAAATAAATTAGGATTTATAAATTAGGGTTTTAAATTATCTAGAGTTTTATAGTTTAATGATGATTGTTTGATCATTGGTTCTATTGGGTTTCGTGATTTAAATATGCGTTGGGTCTAGATCGCCCGAAATGAGTTGTTTAATTTCACTGTGAAAATTAGGAAGTTTTGTAAACGGTCATAACTCAATCAATAATTATCAAATAAAAAATTTACAAACATACTAGAGATAAACCTCAGGAGTTACTTTTCTAGCAAAGTTGGTCTCGTGAGTTTTATGTCGGGAAGTGGGTCAAATAGGGGGCTTTACAAAATCAGTGTGTAAAAACTATGACAGAATTTTCAGTTTTTGGTTTTGATTTTTCTAAAAATACTTAGACATCTAGTTAGAGGCTCTCAAAAACACGCGGAAGTTAGTGTTATATTGTATCTTTGTGTGACCCCTGAATTTTTTCTAAGTAGGTTATGTAGTTAAGTGGGTTATCTAACGTCATACATTTAGGGGGTCAGATTCTGGCCGAATTCTGGACACTTTGAATTAATGAATTTCTAAAGGGTAATTTGTAAAAGGGTAATGTAATTTGGGGAGAGCTAGGAGAGCGTTCATAATGACATATATGTAGTGGTGAATTTTGGTTTGAATTGTGGAAGGTGTTTTAAGTGGTACGTTTCAGGGACGGTAAACGTGAGTATAATAATTTGCTCTAATTAGAAAAAAAGTTAAAGTGTAGTATTGAATGTAATGGTGTATATAAGAGTTGGAAAAATGTTTAAACACAAGGATAAAAACTATGGTGAGAGCTTAGATATCAATCGATAGGTTTTGGTTACATCTTATTTGGATTGAATCGGCTAATTGATGGTAGCTTATTGTGTCGCCTTAATTGTTTAGATTATCCGTGAAGTGTTTGTAAGCTTTTGTTGGATTCTTTTGGGAAGCTAAGCATCAGGTGAGTTTCATAGTCCCTTTTTTTAATGTTTTAAATTGGGATGGAAATGATGCTAAGTGTTTTGGAAAGTTTTGGCATTGCTATGTTATGTGTTTTGAATGGCGGTTTGGACATTATGTGATGATATGGCTTGTTGCTTTGCTGTTGCATGTATTGTGTTTTGTGAGGATCATTATAGTGGGGTGCTGATCATCTACGGATCGTTATTTGGAAGATTGATCAACTCAGTGAATCGGTATGGGTCCAGGCTAATATAAGCTGCAGATGTAGACTTTTAGGTGTGTAGAGTGACGTTAGTAGGGATCGGAGGGGTACGGCCTACCCGTATATGTATGGTTGGTTTGATTGGTGATTTGGTTTGCATTGTTAGCTAAGTTCATATGTTTGCTTAATTGTCTATAATGTTTTGATAATCACTGTAATTGGATTGAATGAGTTTATAATGTAAGTCTTAAACCTATGACTCTCATTGTATGTCGTAAACCTATGATTCTCGCTCAACTTTATGTTGACGTTTTAAGCATCATTTTCAGGTGAGCTTAATGGTGCTAAGATAGAGCGAAGTGGCTAGAAGAGACCGTAGGATGCTTGGAGTTTATTTATGCTTTCTGTTTGAATAAATGCGTTTGCATGAATTGTTTGGATTATGTTTTTGCATGTCATTTATTGACGAGACCTCTTTCTCATTAATAAAGACACCATTAGGTTTTGGGTATTGTTATGACACTTTGTGTCTTTGCTTTACTTTAGTTTTCATTTTAGTATTCTCTATATAGACACCATGTGTTGTGATGATATCCATTCTTGTTTACGCCTCGCGTTTCCGCCTTGGCGGGGTGTGACAGATTGGTATCAGAGCCTTTGGTTATAGAGAACTAGGTGGTTGAGCCTAGACTATAGCTTAAGGGTCCCTCATATAGTTGCATTTTAGGGCATAAGTGTTTGTGTACGTATATACCGTATGTTCCCGCTACCTAAAAGCTTTGAAATTCTTTCTATTTTGAATTACTACTATATAATATGAAATATATACTTTTTCATTATGGGGATCTAATAGTATATACCCCTTTGTTATTGTTTTAGTCATGTCTTCCCCTACCCCTAGGAGATATCGTTGGGAGATTGTTTACCTCACTGGACCCGCGGAGTTGGGTGACTTTTGAGAGAGAAAAGTCAAACCCAAGCGAGGCCCAACATAAGTTTATTTCGTTTTCTACCTCGATGCGTTGCTATAATCGAGGATTGCTTTTATATTTTGGGTCACGATGTGACTTCTGTTTCGTCTGGTCGATTGGGATTTTATGGTTCGTTAGATGGATTATCATGTTTGAGTTATATTTGGGTTATTATTAAGTGCTATGTGGTAGATGTGTGTTATCATTGAGATGTGTGGTCTTGGAAGTAAGTACACGTATGAAAAAGGTGCAATTATAATTATGGTCGCGAACATAATTATAAAGGCAACACACACGTGAACTTGTGACTTTGATTACATTGATCATTGTTGCTTGTATGTATTATGTAAGGATGTAAGTCTGGATAGTTGTATAGATTGTAGTGTAGATGTGATGTGAGATCCTGTTGGGGATGGTTTTGTGGTTAGAGAATTCCTCTCTTAACCGATCGGGCGATTATATTAGGTTGGGTTGCGTAGATGGTAAGGTTCCCTTTCATCTATCGTTTGCTGATACATCGGATACATGTTGGTATTGTCGTCGCGATTCTTAAGTTGGTTCGTTAGCTCGTTGTTTGTTGAGATATCCAACGCTCGTGTTGGTATTCTAGGGTGTTATCATAGAACTGGTGTTCTATGTTCTCTGTTCGGCGTTTTGATTGTTTTTCTTTGTCTAAAGGTGACGATACTTTTTGGTTTGGTTTTAAGACCGTTGGTATGGATGAGTCCTTATGGTTGTTTGGTTTGCATTGCACTTTTTGGTTAAAATGAAGGTTACGCTGGCTAGAAATGGAAGCATAAAAAAGGTGATTTTTTTTTGGAATGTCGGGAGTCAATTCTTGTTGCTCATCACACTTTTATGCCTATATACGTTGCAAAAGGATAGGAATTACAGTTTGTGTATTAGATTAATTTTAGAAGCTGAGGTTGATTTTACACTTCATCTTTCTTTATCTCATTCTATCAATCAGGTCCATCACATTAGCAGCATCTCCTGGACACCTTCCTGATTTGAAGATGATGGCTCTATTTGGTTGCGGATCCTTCCTCTTATGGGGTGCTGGATGTACTATCAATGATCTCCTTGACCGTAATATTGATTAAAAAGGTTGAAAAAATCTTACAATTCTAAGCATATAAATTATATTTATGTGTCTGTATCATGTCAAAAGTAGAGAAGCAAATAAGTTTTCGCTAAGAGTTTCCAGTTGAACATCTATACAAGATATTGACTTATATTATCTAAAATCTGGAACATTGTTTGATGATAGCTATCAAACAAAGATACCAGTTTGTTGCCACTTTACCAACTAATGCAGATATAGGTTGTTTACCAGGGTTGGTGACAAATTCTTTTTGGGGACACAACTAAAATTAACAAATTCTTTCTACTCTACAAATCTAATACAATTTTAGTATGAATGTTTTTTCTTTGGAGTAGATATGTATTTTCCCAATATTGTTGCAAATTAACAACTACATCACACGATAGAAGGAGCAAACACCACATCAATTCAGTTTATGAAAGTAGTTGTTTAGAAACAGTTGCCAATGCAGGTTTGAGACTGATTAGCTGACATCTTTGTCAAGTCTTTGGATTATGATCCATGAATTATTTATAGTTCTCTAACGAATCAGAATGGAGTATGCAAAAGTATAGTCTTGGTTCTTAGTTGTTGGTTTGTAGCTCTGCATAAATAGCAATGCTTTTGTTCTTAGTTTGTCCCTTAGTTCTAGATTTCTCGCACATGTTTCTCATATTTTGGGTATTGCCAATAATAGATTTAATCAGCTTGACTTTTTCAAATTATTCAAAGACATTAATAACGACCCTCTTGCTTGCTCTAGCAGAAAGAAAGTCTATTTAGTATATTCAAGGTTTAGTGGTCTAGATCCAAGTGTTCAATGATGATTTTATTTTAGGCCATTGGTTAATGTAACCTTAGTCTACCCATTCAAATAAAGTCTTTAGACTGCTACCTTGAGTGCCAGATATAGTTTCGGAGAGTGCAAGTAATTTATGATGGTCCATTCCTATGAGATTATGTGAAACTTGAAAGGGGGGGGGGTTAAATAGTTTTACATGTTGGTTTTTTCATTTTTAAAACCTTGCTTTCAAATACTTAGATTTCAGTAGATGTTTAAAACACAATCTACTAAATTTAAAATAACTAAAAAACTAAATAGTAAATAACAATCACAACAATATAAAAGAATGGAGAGAAGGAACAATCAAACCAAGACACCAAGATATATAGTGGTTTGGCTACGAAGCCTCTTCTTTTCACCACCCTACTTTACGCCAACGGCTCTTCCCCGAGTATCCCTTACTCGAGATTTCACAATGTCAACCAAGCTCTCCCTTCCCAGCGGAAGAAAGAACCGTTTAGCACAAAAATCAGCTTTACTTTATTTTCTAACACTAAACTAAATGGTCGAGTCCCTAATCTTAGGCTAGAGCCAATCTAACCACTTTACAATCTCTACACGAACACAATAGATTCTATAACACTAAACGGATTTACCTAATATCCGCAATCACACAAATACACAAGATAATTTACAATAGGCAGATTTGATACTTAGAAGAAAGGATGAGAGATCAACTAATCAATCACTTCGTTTCCTTGACAATAACGAGTATATTTCTATTTTCTTCCTTTGCAACTAATAATGAGAGGAGAAAAGAATAAGAGAAATTAGAGATTAATTAACTTAAACAAAGATCAAAATTTAGTGATCAAGATATTTAGTGAAGAAAGAATGTTTTTTTAGAGAGAGAAAGAAAGTGTGGAAAATATTTCGTGCAACGAGGGACTGATTTCGCAAGGGTATCGAGCAAGTATTTATAGCATAAAATCCCACGGTTTCACCGCGGCGGTCCAGGTCGTCCCCATATATAAAGGAAGGGGGATAAGGAGGTGGCCACCAGGTTAAAAAGACTTACTCTCCCTTTGTTTTTTTTTTTTTATTTTTTTTTTTTTTTATTTTTTTTTTTTTTTTTTTTTTTTTTTTTTTAATTTTTTATTTTTTTTTTTTTTTTTTTTTTTTTTTTTTTTTTTTTTTTTTTTTTTTTATTTTTTTTTTTTTTTTTTTTTTTTTTTTTGGGTCTTTTTGGGTAAGGTTTGATATCTGGTATATGAACTTCCTTATTGGGGAAAATTTTGCATTTTAAAAATAAATTTTTAAAAATTTTTAAGTAAAACTTTTCTTTAATTAGAAAATATTTTGGGGGTATTAACTAATTTTGTGAATTCTTATTGTCAAAAATGTAAATGGAATAAGAGAAAAATATTTTCTTGATCCACTAATCAAGCTAAGATTTGTTTGTTCATAACTTTAAGATGATTCACTAATCTTAAGAATGAAATTTTATACGATTAATAATTTGTTACCGTTTTTATTTTGATCATAAACTTTTTTTTTACATTTTGTTATTAATCTCGAAACGTTTAGAGGTCAAAAAAGTATAAATATTACGTTTAACATTATTGGTATTAACAATCCTCCCCCATTTTAGATGATGACAACATATAAAACTCATTTTTGTATAAAAATTAATAGTTACACAATAATAAAATGAGTTTTGTTCCACATCTTTCTCTTCTCTCCTTAACTCTCCTCTTTTCTCTCTCCCATTTCTCCCCCTTTTTTTTTTTCGAATTCAAAAAGGATGATCGCCGAGTAGTTGTAGAAAGAAAGAAATCGACAATATTAAGACTCCCCCTTGATGTATGCTCCCCCCATTACTGGGCAACCAAGGGATCGCTCTTGACAAAAATTGTTTGCCTACAAAACCAATGATAGAAGATACAAGTGCAAGAACAAATATCTTTTATGCATACACATATGATTTAGGTTACCAAAAAGAGAGTTTCAATCAACAATTCAAAAACTCATACAATAGTAAATCAAGTATACATTCATTAATACAACATAAAGATAAAGCTAATAACTAATAATGAAAATTATATCGCATAAGAAAAAACAACACTACAATACTGTCATGAGATAAAAAGAGTCAAACTACATAAGTCCTACAAAATGAGATTCATTGATTCATAAAGAATGACTTTTTGAAAAAAAAGTTTGGGATGACAATAACTTTAAGAAAACTGTTTGAAGACATTTCAAGTGGAGGTTGGAAAGTAGTAGGTGATTACGTAGTGAGAAATAGATTACTCAAGATGAAAAATATATGTTAATCTCATCTCTTAATCGTTAAGGTTAAAAAAGAGTATTGGTTATGAAAGCAAGACGTATGCAAATTTGACCCATGGTAGTCATGGGTATTGTAGTAAAGAAGTGCCCCATGATAGGTGGTTGAGTTGTTGAATGGTGTGATGATTCATGAATGTGAACAGAGGTACAAATTTGGTGACAAAGAAGGTGATATCCAAATATGGATGAAATGATTGTTATAGGGTTTAAGGTCTAGTAAGGAACAATCCCAAATGATGTCAAGCAAAAGGTTTAAAAAAGGATGAGGAAAGTTGGTTCTTTAAGATGTGGTGAAATTGAAGGTTTTTTGAATTGAAAATAAGAAGATGTGTCTCTGGCTTGATGAGTTTTGATTGTGATTGGTTTTTTGATAGTGCATTTGAGGAGTTAGAGATAAGAAAGTTTGATGTAAAGAGAAGTGTTGTGGTTACATCTTACATCTTCAATCACATAGAGAAGTATGACAAATATTGTCTAGATGGATTATGTTAGTTTAATTTTTCTTGGAAGGGTTAAAGAAAAGCTTTGGTGGAGTTCATGTAAATGTTGAAGAAGATGAAATGAAAGAAGAGATGAGAAAAATGTCTTATTTAATATTAAAGCAAATGATCAAAGTAAAAAGCATGAGAATTAAGGAATAAATTCCCAAAATATGTTTTAGCAGAAATCAGAAGTTTTTAGCAGGTCTAGAGAGAATTGTCAACTGTACAGAAAATCAGGTAGTCACCAAGTAAAATTTTACCACGTGACTCAGATGGACATCCCATATATACATGTGGTCCCAATATAATAGGGGTCCACCTAATGTTTATGGGCGCCGTTCTCTTGAAACAGAGAAATTTTCTTCCAATTTTTCCTGATTTTTTTGCAGATCTTGTTCAAAAGAAATTCCTATGTTCCCTTTTTGCAAGTCACTTCCATTTCCATTTCATGAAACATCTAATACTTAACAATTAAATACATAAAACTAACTATTCAAAATACAATTCAAAGGAACACATATATGCATATTGACTAATAAATAAAGCATTGCAATCATACATAAAGGTAATTCATAAGTTATTCTAGTAACATGCAAACAATGTTTCGTATGATAAAATCGAAAAGAGTCAATCAAGCAAGTTTATGTTGCCCGTACTTACATACTAAGTTACCACTGCTATTGCGCTTTGTTGACAAGATTTGTTAATGCAATACATATATATAGATGCCTGTTACTACTCTCGATGCCCAACACCCTACTGCTATTTGAACTTGAAAAGAAACTTGGGCTTATATGTTATTAATGGTGCTTGATTTTAAAGCTGCTTGAGTTCATGATTGTAACTGCTCTTTGTGATTAATATTTGTCGAGCAAAAAATTGGTATACAAAGATAAAGAATGAAGAAATAAAGATTGGGCCAATTGACGTCGAGTGGAATAAAGCAATTGGCAACAGAGTGAAGAAGCAAAGAAGTGGTTATAAACGTGATGATGTTGTGCTGCTTGTTCACGTGTACAAGGTTAAAAGCAATATTTAGCCTTTATTGATACAATTGGGTTTTGATGATTATTAACGAAGTAGATTGAAAGACAAGAAAAAGTTTGTACTGTTTGAAGTAAAGTTTGTACTGTTTTAGTTACATCCGAGAAAAGAAGTTTGTACTGCTAGTGTTATCTGATAAGCACTTAATACTGCTGGTTATATTCGATATCGAACAAGGCATGTTTTTGGTTCTCGGTTATCAGGTGATCTCGAACAGATGGGTGACACACACAGAAGAGTTTGATTTTTGATTTACATGTTCTTAACAGATTACAAAGGCTCATATTTTATTGGATTAATTGGTTACGAAGAAGGTTGTTTATGACTTATTTGATGGTGAAGTGGAATTTTTCGAATGCGTGTTCTTATCATATCTTAAAGTGGGTGTTACACTTTGAAGATAACTTGTTCGTGCTTATAAACGATGTGATGAAGACTTGACAAATCTAGCAAAGGTGTGTGATCTAACTTATGTTCTTCAATGCTCACATTTGCTAATCACTTTGTCCAGTGTCTCATAAAGATAGGATAATTGTCACAAGATCGTCTCCTTATACATCGGTTTTGGTTATAACGTACGATATTCCACGAGATAGTAATTATATAAGACCACAAGTTTGGGTTGTTCTAGACTTACATCAATTCGTTATACTTAAATTTTTCTTCATCAAGTAATGCATTACATAGAGCCTACAAGAATTGAAGATTCAACAAATGGTTAACATATGGGTTTCAGGGGAAGCTTAATGTTAAAATGTTTAACCCAATACTAGTCTACATGAGGTGAAGGTTTTTACTACTACTAAGCCTTTGTTAACTATGCTAGTGTATAGTTTCTATCTACTGCTCAAGTTCATTTTTCTCTTAAGGTGCGTAATGGAGGTGCAATTCTGTAATTGAAACTTAGATTAGAAGTGTAATATTGATCAATTTGTGAAGATTCAAAGTGGCATACTTAAGTCTCCAATTTGATATTAGGACACAAAGGGGAAGAAATTCTTGATGATTTTGCAACTTTAGATCCTTGGTAGCTTAAGGGGAAGTTTTCATTCTTATATTAACTTCAGGGGAAGTTCGTGCTTATTTGGTTTTGTCATTATCAACTAGGAGAAGATTGTTGGGAATTATATTTGAGTTGATAAAACAAAACAAGAATGAAACATAAGGACTAAATCTAGCATTATGAATTCTAACAAGCTGGGAGATATTCTCTACAAAAGATAAAAGAATTCCAAAAGTATTAGAATCTTAAGATAAAGATAAAGGTTTATTAAAGAATTAAAAGATTTAGTTTCCTTATGCAATTATGTTTTCTCTTGTAAATCTAGATGAACTCTACTATATAAAGAGATCCCTAGATATTGTTTTAGGTGTGTCAAGATGTAAAACACCAAGAAAAGTGTATGTGTGTGTCCAGGCGTAGAGATGTAGACACCGTATGTAGTTTATCCTCAAGGTAATCAAGGTTTTCCTTGATCCCTGTTACAGTTCATTGATGTAACCGTATTGTTCTGATCAAATAATATTAGGGCTTGGAGTGTTTGGTAAAACCTTGTTCATAACATTGTTCTTTATGTGTTTATTCCGTTGTGCAAAATATGTTATCAATGTTATTATATCCTAGATTAAAGGTCTAAACAACCTGAGCTTACAACGATCTTTAGGTTTCCACATTACTTAACTTATCAAAATATATGCGCTCAGGTTACAAGAATTAACACTGAAATTATAGTGGGGTATGCTTGTTAAAAGTTTAGTAACCTAAGTAAACAAAATGAAACTATAGTAACTTAGACGAACTTTCACGAAAACTTTAGTAACATCTTTGTATAATAACCCTAAAATAAATGGTAAAAGTTATAGAATAGTCACGTACTTTTAAATATGACCTGACTTGATACACTTACTTTTTTATTATCTTACTACACCAATCTACTTTCAAATTATGTTGTGACTTAACCAACATGGTAACTGGCTACCGGCTAACTGTTTCACGCTGGCATAGATTAATTCCACGTTTTTTTACATCATACCAGTAGTGTCAATGCCAGATAGATATTCTACTATGTAAAAAGTCAACTCGTTTTAGTCTTTTCAATATAATAAGAAATGGGGCATAACTTTCCCCAGTTCACTTTACTCTTTTTCATCTTAAAAAACCTTAATTTTTACCCAATCAATTAATGAAGTTCCAGTGATAAATTGTTGTCATGGCTAAATGTAAGATCTTTGATTACAAATGGTGTTATGTTTATTTTTGGTTTATAATCTATGAGAAACCATAATTTGGTTTGAAAACCCTAATTTTCAGGTGTGCCGTAAAAGAGGTTAAAGAAGGGTGTTTTCATATTCTTTTTTTGGTATGATGGGCTTTGCTGGTTATAGTAGATCCCAGATCAGGGTGAAGACAATCAATAGCCTAGCTAATTACCAAGATGGTTACCGGATATCACTTGAAGTCGTGTAATCACTTTCTAAAGAAGATTATTTAACCCTATGCATGGGTTACACGAATACCTCCTTGGGATAAAACCAAGTGTTTGTTCTTGTTCTAGGCACAGATCAAGAACCCTACGTTTTTATGTGTTTTTGTTTTCTGTGTTTTTTGTTCCATGCAATTGTGATCCCTAGTTATAGGGATTTACTCAAAACCTAATAATGGAATTAATGAGAGATTAATGGCCAATTAATCTCTTCCATAATTATCCTCCATAATTTAGGAATTAGTGATTTCATGACCAAATTAAATATGGTCAATTAATGCAGTCAAATCAATTATCCTCCATAATTTAGGAATAATGATTTCATGACCAAATTAAATATGGTCAATTAATGCAGTCAAATCTGCCACTTAAATAGGCAAATAACCACCCATTTAATCAAACCACTAAAAGAGTCAGGGAAAATCAGTGACTTGATGGGTGTACACTCCGTACCTCCAAACCCATTTCCAAGTATGATCCAATTCCCACAATTGCACTAAATTTCCAACAATCCTCCCCAATTTAGTACAATTCCTTTGCATGAAAAATTGAACATTAAACAAAACAAGTGCATAAATGAAAATGTCCTGAGGATTGAATTTCCATCTTAGTAAATTACACGTTCAAATATTCGAGAATCAGGGTGTTCTAAGAATTGAACCCTTCAACCCATTTGAATACCTGAAGATAAAATACACACAAGTTTTCAAACACATAAGAAACTCCTGACACTATACAAGCCATGTGTCCATATCCAATTCATAAATATTGTAAGAGCCAAAGTCCATGCTCTCTGAGACGGCAAAACCTCAACATTTACATAGGTGGTTCCTCTTTATTAATGCTCATGCTAAGCATTTTTTCAAAGAAATTAACCATTAAGAAGTTAGCAACTTCATCCTCCTTTTCAGAAGATTCCAAGCACATCCTTGGGATGATATGTAAATACATGTGCTTCAGTCCACTGAACGTTCAGCTTTCCACATTGAACTCAGCTACCAAGTTTCCTTAGTAGGGAGTTGGGTGTCCTAGCATTCAGCGACTTAGTTGGACTTTAATCCCATCCCTTCAGCAGACTTTATAACCAAGTCTCTAGCCAGTCCCTTCGTCAAGTGATCAGCTAAGTTTTGTTGAGACCTCACAAACTCTATAGATATCACCCCATTCGTGATCAGCTCACGAATCATGTTATGCCTGACACCTAAGTGTCTAGACTTCCCATTGTACATTTGGCTATAAGCCTTTGCCAATGTAGCAGCACTATCACAGCGGATAAAAATAGGTGCTATAGGTTTGGACCACAATGGAATCTCAAGGAGCAAGTTTTTTAACCATTCAGCTTCCTTACCAGCAGCTGCTAAAGCCACAAATATTCCATTGTTGAACCAGTGATGCAAGTTTGTTTCTTGGAAGCCCAAGAAATTGCACCACCACCAAGCAGGAATACCCAGCCACTTGTAGACGAATTGTTATCAGTGTTGCTAATCCAGCTTGCATCAGTGTAACCTTCCAACACTGAAGGATAAGCAGTATATGTCAATCTATAGTCCATGGTTTTCTTCAAGTACTTCAGTACCCGCTGAATTGCTTGCCAGTGCTGAATGCTAGGATTACTAGTATACCTGCTCAGTTTACCCACAACAAATGCAATGTCAGGCCTTGTACAAGTTATGGCATACATTAAACAGCCAATCACCTAGAATACTCAAGTTGAGATACAGCGTGACCATTATTGGGCATCAGCTTCTCACTTGTATCCATAGGAGTACTCACTGGAGTGCAATCAAAGTAATTGAATTTCTTCAGTACATTCTCAATATAATAAGACTGAGAAATTGCTATTTCATTACTTTCATGTTTAATCCTAATACCAAGGATAACATCAACCTCCCCTATGTCCTTCATAGAGAACCTTGATGACAAAAATAACTTTATCAGGTCAACCTGAACTTGGTCAGTGCCAAAGATCAGCATGTCATCAACATATAGGCAAATGATGACTCCTTTACCAGTTTCATCAAATTTGCTATATACACATTTGTCAGCTTGGTTAAGTAAATAACCTTTAGACAAAACCACTTCATCAAACTTTTGATGTCATTGCTTAAGTGTCTGCTTTAGTCCATATAAAGACTTAATCAGTTTACACACCTTGTTTTCATTGTCAGGCATGATGAAGCCCTGACGTTGGTTTATATATACCTCCCATCCAAGCACCGTTTCAAGAAAGCCTGATTACATCCATCTGATGAATAATCAGATTGTGAATTGATGCCATATCAATCAACAGTTTTATGGTACTAATACGTGCCACTAGAGCATAAGTATCAAAGTAGTCTATCCCTGACTTTTGTTTAAAGCCCTAAATAACCAGCCTTGCCTTGAACTTTTCAATAGTTTCATCTACCTTTAGTTTTCTTTTGAAGATCCATTTGCAACCAAGAGGTTTGAAACCTGGAGGTAGATCAGCCAACACCCAACTGTTGTTGCCCATGATAGAGTCCATCTCATCATTAATTGCTTCTTTCCAGAAAGCAACATCCTGATACTTCATTGCTTCATCAAATGTCTTAGGATCATCCTCAACATTAAAGCAATAGGAGTGTTGGTCAGAGACTTCATCCATTGTTCCTTCAGTTAAGTATAATTGAAATTCAGGTCCAAAATCCTTTGAAGTCCTATTTTGCTTTTTCTAAGCTCAAGTTCAGGTTGCTGAACAACCTCTTTAGTGACCTCTTCAGGGACCACTGAACCACCAATGTCTTCGGTTCTATTAAGAATCCTGAGACTTGGTCTAAGGACTAATGAGAATCTATTCTCATCAAAGATAACATCCCTTGATTCAATTATAGAGTTAATGGAAACTGAATCATTAGGCTCAATGACATAGAACCTAAAATCCTTAGAATTTTCAGCATATCCAAGTCCAACAAAGATTCATTCAATGCCTTTTTCACCCAAAGTTTTCAGCTTTGGATTAGGAAGTCTTACAACTGCCCTATAACCCCAAACCCTAAGGTAGTTCAGGTTTGGTTTCCTTTTAGTCTAGAGTTCATAAGTGGTAATCTTGTTCCTTTTATTGGGAACCATATTTAATAAATAGCAAGCTGTTAACATAGCTTCACCCTAGAACCCTTGACTCAGTCGTGAGTAGGACAACATGGAATTAACCATTTCTTTTAGTACTTTATTTTTCTTTTCAGATATACCATTTTGTTGTGGAGTATAGGGGTATACGTTTCATGGATAATACCAACAAACTAAAAATACAGAGTATCCATGTACTCACCTCCCCTATCAGTCCTGAATCTTTTGATTTGGGACCCTTGTTGTAATTCAACATCAGTTTTGAATACTTTGAATTCATCTAATGCTTCATCATTTGAATGTAATAAATAAACATAACAAAACCTAGAAGCATCATCAATAAATATCATAAAGTATTTTTTATTCCCTAGTGAAGGAGTAGCATGCAGATCATATAAATCACTGTGGATCAGCTCCAAAACTTCAGTTTCACATTTTACATTTTGAAATGGTTTCTTAGTTATTTGTTCAGGAAGGAAAGTCCTTACACTTTTAGTATCATGTTAAAAGCTATTATTAACCCGTCCTTAAGACATATCTGCATCCTCTAAAGTAGAACATGGCCCAATCTCGCAGCCAATACGATTGAATCATTCAATTTAGAGTTGACATAAAGGCTAAAAGCAATATTATCACTAAATATAATAAGCAATGTTCGAAACAGATTGCTTACTTGATCCGAGTATCCAAGCAACAATGACAAAATTCCTAATGAAAAGTTTACATATCTAATTAGTGTGGAGGGGATATAATTGGAGGTAGGAGTTGAAGGATTTTAATAGCTTTAATTGCTTGTTATAGAGATTAATCTCAAGGAGTATTAGATGGGTGAATGAAGTTCAGTGCAATTTGGTTTTAGTTGTGATTTTGAGGAGGTGTAGAAGATGAAGAGTTTTTGTTGTTATAGTGAAGGTAGTAGTAGACCTATATTGGTAGAGGTGAGAAGGTGGTAGATGGAAGAAGATTATGACTTTGTCTCCAAGGTACAAGATGCCTTTTTGTATTTTCGTAGCAAGCACAAGGGATTTTGCTAGAGGAGACTAGAGGACAGAATGAAAGAGTGTATTTAGAAGAAAAATGATGTTTATATAGAATAATTTTAGGAAAGGCGAGTGTTGAAGAATAAAGATTCTAAGGAGTGTTTGGTTTAGAAAGGAAAGATTGGCTGGACCTAATAGGAATAGGGTCAAAGTTGCAGATAAAGATGAGACAGGAGAATTTCGTGGTTCCTCTGAGGGCGGTCCCTTATATTAGTGGCGGTCTTATTTATGTTAGGGGACCGCCCAACATTTAAGGGGGCCGTTTTTAGGAGAATCATGAAATTTTCCAGAAGTTTAATCCTCTTTTAGAGTATTCAATAAGGGTTAGAAGGGCGATTATGGCATTTCCATCACTTCAAGAATCACATAATATATCTAAAGGAGAAGATAAATCATGTAATGTGGCCAAGTTGAAGCATATAAATGACTTAAAGGTCTACTAAATGTCACACAACAAGCATGAAATAATAATGTAGACACACTTTACACGTACTTGATTATCCATGATAGAGGTTAAGATAATATTATATAGTAATAATAATAGTACGTATATCTAGCAATAATTCTAGAGAAATATTTCAACCTTCATTTGAATCAACACTTGAAACTTCTTCAAAAGATATGTAGATATATGCTTTAAGATGAGTAGGATGAACCCAAGGTTTCATGGATGGCCAATATGATTTGTATTTTGATTTTTGTAGATGAGGATTAATTTTGATAATGTGATCATATAGACGATTTAGAATCATTCCATATGGAATTAGAGAATTTGGTTGATTTTTAATATTTTTAACTCGTTTGGTTAGAAAGTAGGCAAAATTGAAAGGAGTACTTGTTAGAATGCAATACTTCATGTGACATGATGATGCAAAAAGAAATGGCGACTCATTTTGAGTGCCAAAGGCATTATCTTGAATGATTTCATTCCAAGATCTCATGTCATGACGAAGTTCTTCCTTGAGGATTTTGTTTGGAAAAATGGTTTGTCCGGTTGTTGTGATTGATTGGATAATTTTCTTTGGTGTTGGAATGTGTGTTTGACTCTTGATTAGTTTTTAAGGAGTCGAGAGAGGGTTCTTTAGAGTAAGAACATTCTCCTTCACATAGAATGGAGAGAATTGAGGCAAACGACTCGAGCGAGAACTTAAATGTTCTTTTCAATGCCCAAAATGTTAAGAAGAAGTTTAGATTGTCATCTTTGGTGATTTCTATTGAGGAATAAAATTCAAGTAGAAATCTTGGACAAATTTCTTCATGGAGTTCATATATTTTCAAAAGTTTGATGACTTGAAAAAGGGTTTGAATATTATCGTATATAGTAGATTCAGGAGATATAGGGCGACCTTCATGGATTGACCTACATTCTAGGTTTCGAATGATGGATTTTAGGATATCAGGAATATAGTTTTCATTTGAGATTGTTGGAACGTATGATTTTGTGTATCGTAATTCATCTTTCAAAGTTATTTCACAACTAAAAATCTTTAAGATGTTGTGAATGATTGTAGGTGTTGATGTTATCTTCAATTTGTGTTTTAATGGGTGATTTTGAGTTTTTGAGTGGTTGTGTTTGTGTTCGTCACTTGCAAAGAGGAAGGGGTGTGTTTGATTTTGTGAATTAAAATTTTTTAGGTAAGTGTAAAAGATGGGAGTCTGCTGATGGCGGTCTCATAATGCCTGGCAGTCTCAAATATATTAGGGGGCCGCCTATGGTATGGGGGCCGCCCTCAATAAAGGGTTTTAGACTTAGTTTTTGACGAAAATTTTACGAAGAAGAGTGACATCTTAATTTGCATTTCTCAAATTAAAAATGCTTAAAGTACTTCGGATGAAGTATTCAAGTTGTCACGACACGGAATGAAACACGGACTAGAGTTGAGACAGAAGAAGGAGAAGCGGACTAATATGATTTATGAAATGTGTTTCATCATTCCTTAACCAAGACATAGATTTTTAACGTTTCCACGTTTTAAAGGGGTTTATGTAAGGAATGTCGCGTGGTTGTCGACATCCCGAACACTTTTATCGACTGAATATGTCCTTTCTGACATTATCACGAAGAAAGTGGTGACGAATTCGATGGGTTTGGTACGAGAAATTTGCATCGGGTTTTTGCAAGAGTCAAGCCGCCTTTGTTAGAATTAAAGATCGGTTTAAATTATTTCGTGAACATATAATATAATTAAATATACAAAAATATATAATTAACATTATAACACATCCACTGTGTATACGTGTGTGCCCTCATAGGCTCACGTATTTCTGGCCGTATATTTATTTATGATATAGAAATATCCCAACAGTAATCAGTTCGTGGCCATGATTGACTTTGAGTTTGAAGGTAACATTTAATCCTTAATCATATATCATGTAACTGAAACATATAACACTTAGAGATACAAATACTGATATCTTAATTTAAATTGTATAATGAAACTTTAGTCAAAAACATAAAAAGCTCTTTACGTCTTATATATACTGAAAAAGATCATAGCTTATTATTATGGCATGAACTTGACGTAATGATTAGTTGCAAAACATATTTTGTTCATAAGTTACTTAAAGTAATCAAACTGGTGCATGGCTACTGATCTATATAAACCATATGTAAAGATAAAACAATGAGCAAATGACACAAAAATGTACCAAACTTAAGGGTTATTTTCAATCAAGGTATCACATTTTTTTCTTACATAAAAAGACACCCAACTTATTTTTTTTGCTAATTTGGGTACTTTCGTTGAATATTTAACGATCATGCGTTAAGTTTTACATTTCAAGTCCACCGCTGCTACCACCACCAAGCTTGCCCACCACCATCACTATCAAACACCGCCTTTATCAAAATTATATTTACTGGTTACTATTTCCACTCAAAGATACACTTTATTAATTTCATTAAGTTATGTATATAGTCTACAATTATGATTGATTATTTACTCGTTTATGCTTTTAGTTTATCATTATTCGGTTTGATTCAAAATATACATAATACAATTGCTAAGTTGCTTTAATATTTTTTTGATCCCTAATTTTTAAAACCTACTGTAATTATAACAGATCTAATAATGGACATACAGTTTGTCGTAATCAATTTTATTAATATTTATGCTAGTTATGTCAGTGTATATTGTAACGCTCTTTGAGCTCATAAATTGTGCGGTTTCAGTCATTTTAGCGTTGATTCGGTTTTAAACATGAGCTCAAAACTATTTAAGGTGTATTTAATACACACAAATTTTCCTACTTAACCAGAAAATGCATTAAATACACATTCAAATATAGTAATTTATAAGTTTATTTAATGTATTTTCTTGTTAATTAGAAAAGTTTGTGTGTATTAACTACACCTTAAGTTCTGCCCGGTGGGCAGAGTTTAGCAAAACCCAATTATTATTATTTTTCTGCTATTTATAGGACGTGGATGCAGTAATGATTGAGTTTTAACCATCTTTTTTTTAACCATGTGACTAATAAGTTTGTTAATTTATTAGAAAATACCATGCGCTGTAAAATTATAATATTAAAATTGCTGTTGGAAAATACCTTGTATTGTGGAATATGATGGTGGTAGGTAGGTTTGGTGGTTGCGACAATGGTTGATGGTGATAGTAGTGTGGGTGGATTTGAAATGTAAAACTTAACGAATGATCATTAAATATTTAACGAAACACCTAAATTGGCCAAAAAAAATTGAGTGCCTTTTTATAAAATAAAAAAAGTACGATACCTTGATTGGAAATAACTCTCATGTTTGGTATCTTTTTGTGCCATTTACCCTAAAACAATTATGAAGTTATAATTATCTAAAAGATAGGATTAATAAGACGTGTAAAAAGAGTACTGAAGACAACAAGTAATATTGATTTGTGCTCTTTCTATAGATCGAGTGGAATGCATTATAATCTTGGACCAGTTACAGCTTTGAAACAATTTGAGTTGTCGCGTGTAAGGTACGAATATCTGATCTTATTTTTTCATTTGTGAATATGATCGTATGGATTCTTTGCTAGTACTTATTGATATGAGTCGTTTGACCATTGAAACTGAATTATTGACACTCCGTCTATTTGTTTTTTTCAATCCATCCTAGTGTATCGATTAAGATGGTCTTTCGCTTTTCATTGATATTGCCTTCATTGTTAAATCACATTGTTAAGGACTCATTCGCTCATTGTTATTGATATATTATGTGGACACTAGAAAGGGTTGAATAGTTTACCACTTTTTAAAGTTTGATTAACGTTTATATATAAAAGCGTAGATCCGAGTTTAAGTGATATCAAATGCACACAATATGAACAATATAAATAAGTAGAAACAATATTAACTACAAAATATTAAGTGCAAGACAAAAGGATAGAGTTAGAAAGATCAAACCACAACACGAAGATTTATATTGGTTCGATAACGAAGATCCTCTTCGCCCTACTTCACTCCCCGAGTATCCAACTCGAGAGTTCACTTCACTATGTCGATAAGCTCCTTTTAGGCAGAGAAAACCGTACACAAGTAGCTTACACCAATTTCCGACACTAAGCCAAATATCGAGTTCTAATCTTAGCTAGAACCGATCTACCATTCACACTTGTATTTTGATGCCTAAAATACTAAACGCTCACACAAGTATTTTCTCACCTAAATACTTACACGATCTATCGATCTAACTAAATAACACAAGAATAAATAGTGTGTTTGATGTACAATATACAACAGATCGAACAACGCTACTAAGTTAAAATAAAACGACAATACTTTCGGTCATCTTGGTGATTACGAGTATTCTTTTCTTGCACTTTGAGAGAAAAGATTGGATCACTTGAAAACAAATGTTTATACAAGTTAAATGATCAAAGAATAAGAAATGTGTTTGCTGATTTAGAACAGAAAGAATAAGTGTACAAAAGGTGAAAAAATCTAGGGAACAGTCCACTATTTATAGGCAAAGCCTAGGACAAAAATTGCCTGGCGGCCCCCAAGCTATCATAGGCGGATCCCTTATCGATAAGGGGGCGCGGGTGCCTGTCAGGGGGCCGCCCCCTGGCAGCACGCTCTTATTTTTGTCGTGTAGTGGAGAAATGTTTTCTAAGGCATGTTTTTCTGATTTTTAGGGAAAAAATCTGATTTCAAATATATATTTGAATAAAACATTTCTTTTAATTACAAAAATATTTTGTCTAATTTATTTTTGTAAAAAAGTTTTGTTACATTTATAAAAAATGTAAAGTTTAGGACAAAAAGAGATAACTTTGATCATTTAACAAATTAATAATTTGTTTGTACATATTTTAAGTGATTTACGTCGAAATGAAAATTTACGACGATAACTTGTTTACGTTTAATTTTACGTAGAATGTTTTTACATTTTGTGATTATCAAAACGTAGAGAAGTCAAAAAATATATATAACGTTTTTAGACATTATTTGTATTAACAATCTCCCCCTTTATGATAATTACAAAATCTAAACTCATTATATGTAAAAATATATTTAAACAAGTTTTATTCCATTTCTCCCTCTTTTTGTAGAATCAAAAAGGCTTCGCCGATGCAAAAACATTAATTTGACAGAAGATGAATAAAGTAATTATGGCAATATGATATATATAATCAGTACTTATATATATTAAACGCTATTATTATATGATACGCATGCAAGCACGTAAGGCACGTAGGATCACATACTGGTTATAGACCAGTCCTAGATATACTACCTGGTTCTTTATAACCTTGGCTCTGGATACCAATATGTCACACCCCCAAACGGGGCGTGTCAAAAACACGTGTCCGGGGGCGTGACGTCATAATACACATCGCACAAGATACAAAGAACGACCTCTAAGGGTACGTTTGAAAATCCAACATCGTTGCATTAATTAAAATAGATAAAGTTTAACATAAGTTTAAAGAAAATATGCAAAAGCGAATAAAAGTTTTAGAAATTGACAACGATGTTTCAACAGTAGATAATAGCATTTCTTAAAAATCGGCCCAATGCATAGCGACACCAAATAGCAAGCAAATACATCCACAGCTAAGCACTTGAGAAAAACATGCTAAAACGGTCAACATAAAGTTGAGTGAATTCATAGGTTTGAATTTAGTATTAAAAGTGGACTACAAGTTCACAGTACGCACATGACAGTTATAACAAATACAACTTCACATAAAAGAATGTATTTACTGTTGCACTAAGCTCATGACACCGAAGCTCAATTTAAAGGAAGCATTTTATATGCCAAATAGTATTCCACGCCCTAGAGGTATCTGACCAAGATCACCTATTAACATTCCGACATGGTATATGTCCTTTTGTTTGGGACCTCCGAATCTAGTAAGCGCTACTTACCCGGATAAGGATAATTACTCCCAATAGATCTATTTACAACATTCGCTCTTACTTAACCAGTACGGTCGGTTAAGCAATTGACGGTTCATGATAATTCGGGCATTAGTGGTCTATTCGCTACTTAGGCAACACGTAATCAGGAAAAGGAAACGTAAAGTAACTGTGTCCATAGTTTGAAAACAAGCAATGTTTCTCACCCCAAAATAGTAAAGTAAAAGTAGTAAAACATGAGGCTATGAACTCACCTTAGCAAAATGAGAAAATGATAATCACGCAAGTAAAAGGTGATATGGAAATCTAGTCGCGACCTAGAATAATAACGCGTCTCAGAAACACGGAAAGTATGCGAAGAATTGCATAATATGTTCATCACCAAAAGACATCCATGTGTGTTTGCTTTAGTTTGATTAACAAGACATGATGAAATGAAATCATATAGTATTTCTTTAAGTCTCGGCGTTTATCAAAAAGTTTCCATTTTTAGTAAGTTTCTATTTTAGGAAAGTTTTTAGTTTCGGGACGTTAATACCGTCCCCTATATTTGTTAAGTTTCCATAAGTCAAAACGCACTAACTAGCCATAATTAGTTAACTTCTAAGTCCGTTCCGCTAATTTTTTTTACCAAACTTACTATTTTTAGTAACTTTATCGCTTTTCCCAAAATATGTTGTCGACGTCATTAAACAATACCAATCAATATATAAGTGTTACTATATGTTTTGCTAATGTTTAAAAAGTCCAAAAATGTCCGAAAGTGTCTGAAAACCCGTTTTACTATTCATATCAGCAACTATTCATTTTGTTTTGCCGAAAAATGTTTCAAGTTTCATTCGACCATAACTTGGTCGTTTTAAATCCGTTTTTAAAGTGTGATATATGGAAAACTATCTATTCGAAACGAGCTCTTCAAAAACTACTTTTACGCCTAATAAAAACATTTTTAGGTCGACCAAAACCTCAAAACAAATTTGGAACAGCAAGCACTTTTTGTAAAAACACAACCAAAATCCACCCAAACTTCACAATAGTGCCTAATCTAGCCTAATTTTCTTTCACAACTAAACCACAACAAAACCACACCTAAATCTAACCTAATCCCTTCATTTTTATTGTTGCAACACTCATCAACTCTCATCTCACCGAAAACATAATATTTAACTAGTAAAATAAAGTAGTATCATTATTTATGAAATCTTGTCTTTAAAATTTTTCAAAAATTAAAACACAACATATGGATGTATGGATCTTGAACATATAAGAAAGAATATAGGAAAAACCACAAGGAAAGATTCAAGATACTTACAAGAATGAAGAACAAGAAGTGGTAACACAAGATCTATACCCAAAATAATAGATCTAGAAAAACCCCAAATAATAACCAAACCCTAATTTGTAGATCTTGAATAAAACCCTTAAATCAAAGAACCAATGCTTCAAAACACCTTAGATGTTCTTAGAAATGAACTTGGAATGAGTGAATCTTGATAGAAATCAAAAGTATGGATTGTGTATGTATGAATGTGTATGCCGTGAGCAAGGGGAGCAAAAGAGGGAGAGAAAAACAATTTTTGAGGCTATGAAATGAATGAAACCCTAAGTTAAGAGAAGTGGATGTATTTATAGGCCAAGAGTTAGGGTTTTTAACTTGTCAAGCAAAGTATAAGTGACCAACACACACCAAAGGTGTGTGTGTGGTTTGGCAATAGGCATGCCACAAGGACCATGTGGTTCAAAAATTTTGATCAAGGTTCATGAATTTGGTCTTAAATTTGAATTTCAAGTCAAATGGAGTCAAAGTGTGCAAGTAATCACATGGTATTGTCAAACTTTGAGAAATGGTGCATGAGATGGACTCTCTCATGTGTCACTTTCATACACATGCATGGGATTTTCAAGAAAATATGCCATTTAATTAAATTTAAGGCTTATGCTTGCATTTGGTTTGGGTCTAGGCGTCCAATATATATCAAGAGGGAAGGGTGAACGATATTTTTTACTTTAGAACACGAGATGGACGATAACTAAAGTTTACACGAAAAGATTTCGAGTTTCCGAGGTTCCGTTAGGTTAAAAACGTGAAAAACGCAATTTAGACAATAAAGCGTAAAAATAAATATCGAGAGTGATCGTAAACTATGAAACACTTAGAAAAGATAAAATAACTCATATAATATCTAAACTAATGATTATCCGATGCCGGAACGCGTTCGATGACGTTTTTCAGATTTACGCGGGTTTACTTCCCGGTAAACCGCCAGATTCAAACGTAACGTATAAAAGTCAAAAATAATTGTCGGAAAAGTTTAAAATATTGACTGGAAATTCTCTGGGTGTGACAAGTTTCTTCAACAACTTCAACCAGAATCGTCAAGATTTGTGACAAATGTCAAGCAAAATCATGACTTAAACACCGTATCATATCACAAACTCTTTGATGTTCTGAAATAGTATCAAAAGGAAGTTAATGAAATCCGTGCTGAGAGAATAGCCAAGAATGCAAAACCATTAGCACTTGTTGTTGCTGCTCAATAATATCCAGATCCTTATTATCAAGCACCAAAATCTCACAAATCATATGCATCAACATCAAAACAATCATCTTCTACCAGATCTAATGCATCTACCAAATACAAAGGCAAAGAGATATCCAAACCAATCACACCTCCATCTGAGTCAACTTTTGAAGAAGACAGTGATCCAGAACAAGATCAAAGAGATAAGGATATGCAGAAAAACTTGACACTCATTGCAAAGTACTTTAAAAAGATCTACAAACCTACCAACAACAACCTCAAAACTTCTTTAAACTCCAGAAGCAAGAATATAGATGCTTCTCCAAGGTACAAGAATGATAATCAGACTAGGCAATTCAGGAATCAGATGACAGTGATTATTGCTAGGGCTAGGGAGACTATAGGCAGTCAGGTAGTGCAGCAGACCGTGATACAGTGTTTTAATTACAAGGAATTTGGTCATTTTGTTAAGGAATGCAAGAAACCAAAAAGGGTAAAAAAACTATACTTATCACAAGGAAAAGATGTTGCTATGCAAACAAGTTGAGAAATGAGTTCCACTACAAGCAGAGCAAGCTGATTGGCTAGAGGACACAGATAAAGATATAGATGAACAAGAATTGGAAGCACATTACAGTTATATGGCAAAGATTCAGGAGGTTCCTACTGCAGACTCAGAAATTGATACTGAGCCATTGGAAAAGGTATAATATAATGCTGAATATAATGTGTTTGCTAATGAGAGACAACATTCTGAGCAACCTGAATCCATTCATAACACATGTGTAGTGGAAAAGGTTGATAGTACTGTCATTCCTGATTCACCAGGTATGTGCGACAATGATATTCAGACTGACCAAAATGTTGAAGAATGTGATGATGAGCGTGTTGCGCCTGCTAATTTAATTGTAAATTTAACACTTGATACTGAAGAGAACCAAAAGATTTTAAAGCAATTAAAGAAAGCAAACGCATCATTGACTCAAGAATTAAAAGTGTGCAAATCCAATCTTGAGGAGTCTAATACTACATGGGATAGTTGCCTAATTGCACTTCAAAGTAAACAGACTTAGCTTGAGACGTACAAGACCTTAAATGACCATACAGTTGATTATGACAAACTTGAATGTAAATTAATTGAAACTCTAGGCCTATTAGCTCAAAAAGAAATTGACATAAAACAAAGTTTAAAACTTAAAGCCTATGAAATTTTAGTTGTCAAAGAGAAAAAAGATTAGTTAGTCAAACAGAGTTTTTTAACAAAGTCACATTACGAAGGTCTTGTCAAAGAGAAAACCAAGGTAATAACGGATTTGAAACTTAAAGAAGAAAAAGACATTGACGAAATGATTTCAATAGAAAAACAATTAAAGTTTTTGAAAGAAATTGTTTATAAAAGCAATCAATCAATTCAAACCATTCATATGTTAGCTCTCAAAGGCTCAACAATCAATGGTATACCAACTTTTTCAAATCCTATGTACCTCAAGAAAGCTCAATCTAAAAAGCCATGTTTGTATGAGATCCCATATGATACTTCTGATTTTGCAAACAGATTTACCCCTGATAGGGAATAGACCTTGACTCTTGAACAAGTGAGTATATTAAAATTGAATAAAGACTTAGTGAAACCTTATGACTACACAAAGCAAAATATTCTTTATGAAAATTTTAAACCAGCGTCACAGGAATATCATGATCAGTTGGCACATGCAAATGAAGTAAGAAATAAAATATGGAGAAAATCTTTTGTTAAATCTAAACAATTTTTTTTAAAAACATCAGTTTCTCACCTACTTCAAAATCAATTAGTAAAAGTTGACAAGATTACAATGTAATGACAAATAACATAAATCATTTTAGAGAACTTGTTAATCAATCTTGGGAAAAACATTCTCATGATCATTTTCGTGCACCAACTGCTCATGATATAGAAATCCTAATAAAAACATGTTTGATGCCTCTTGCCTTAAAGACACAAAATGATAGTTTCAAATTTGTTCATGAACTTAAACAAGAAATGCATGCTGATTTAAAGTACGTTGAATCCCTAGAAAAAGAAATTGACGAACTTGAATCTGATAAAGCAGATTTTTCAAACATGTATGATCTACTTCTCCAAGAGTGTGTTTTACAAGATGTTAAGTGTTCTTATTTGCATTCTTTATCAGATTTAGATGCTCACACTGAATTGCAATGCTTATATCTTCATAAAGTGAAAGAATGTGAATGTCTTGCACAAAAGCTTTCTAAACAAACTGAAACTGTAAGTAAAGAGGTTAATAATAAGCTTTTAAAGAGTTTTGCTAACCTTGACCAACATTTGATTTCTCTTGAAGTTGCCTTACAACAATGTCAAGAACAAATGAAAAATGACACAATTTGCAAAGAAAAAGCGTCAACTGTATTTCTAAAAGAACGTGAACAATACTTTGAAATACAAGATTTGAAACCTCAACTGCAAGACAAGAACATTTCCATAAGTGAGTTAAAGAAACTCATTGAGAAATGCAAAGGAAAATCTATGGAAACTAAGTTTGATAAACCATCTGTTGTTCGACAACCAAATGCGCAAAGGATTCCAAAACCATCAGTTTTAGGCAAACCGACTCCTTTTTCAGACTCTCTTGAGAGGAAAAGTTTTTCAAAGATAAAGTCAGTTCCCAAAACTAGTGTGTCAGGGGGTTTATCAAAATCAGTCACTTCACAGAGTATACCCCACACAACAAGACAAGCTATAAGAAACAAAAATATGATTAAACCAGGCATGTATCAAATTGACACTAGGACAATACAAACTAAAGCACCACAATTTTCTCATACTTTTAGGAATACTGATCCTCATATGTCTACCTCTACAGGAGTAATTCATAGAACTAATATTAGCAAACCACCACTTAGGAGCACTCAAATGAAAGATAAGGTCGTGCCAAACAATAGTCAAGTAAAATTTAAGAAGAGTGAGGTAGAAGACCACCATAGGATTTCTAGTAATTCTAATAAAACAAAGTCTATAACTGCGTGTAATGACAGTTTAAAATCCAGACTTTATGTTAATGTTGTTTGTTCTACTTGTGGAAAATGTGTGTTTAATTCAAATCATGATGCTTGTGTTTCTAAATTTATCCATAACATAAATGCTAGAACTAAGAAGCCTAAAGTAGTGCCTATTAGTACTAGCAAACCCAAAATTCAATTGAATAAATCTGTTGCAACACCCCCTAAGAAAATAGTTGCATCAGAATCTACTATCCAGAAATCCAAGAGTTACTATAAGATGCTTTATGAGAAAACTAGTAAGGCATGGAAATGGTGGATAGCACAACAATGCCCATCAGGATATAAATGGGTTCCTAAGACAAAAATAAAATGGGTACCTAAAACTAAGAATGAAAATGTGAAAAAGAGAGTTAGTTTTACCATAGATAATGCATCTAGGATAACTAATGTCTTGAAACTCATAAATAATTTAGGATCTAATTTGTCAAATGTTCCATTGTCCACTAATTCTCTTACAGATTGTTTAACTCATCATATTCATTGTTGACTCTGGATGTACAAGGCATATGACAGGCAATCTAAAGTTGTGCAATTTAAAAAAAAAAAATTTGGGTATCGTTCGTTTTGGCAATAATAAATTTTCTCTAATTCTTGGCTATAAAGATTTGGTTCAAGGAAATATCATGATCAACAGGTTTTATTACGTCGAAGGCCTCAATCACAATCTCTTCTCGGTTGGTCAATTTTGTAATGCGGATTTGGAGGTTGCTTTCCGGAAATCTACTTGTTTTGTTAGAGATCTTCAAGTAAGTGATTTACTCAACTGTACTCGTAGATCTGATCTCTATACAATTTCTCTTCAAGAAACCACTTCATCAACTCCAGTCTGTTTCATGGCTAAAGCCTTACCAACTCAAGCATGGTTATGACATCAAAGACTTTCTCATCTCAACTTCGACTACATCAACTTGCTTTCAAAGAAAGATATCGGATTGTGTAACCTAAGTTGAAATATATCAAGGATTAACTATGTTCTTCTTGTGAAGTGAGTAAAGCAAAAAGAAGTTCATTCAAGACAAAGGTTGTTCCAAGTTCAAAAGGATGGCTAAATTTACTTCATATGGACTTATGCGGTCCTATGCCTATTAAAAGCATAAATGGGAAAAAATACATTCTGGTAATTGTTGATGACTACTCTAGATATACTTGGACTCTATTTCTACGATCCAAGGATGAAACACCAGAAGTTCTAAAAGATTTTCTCAAGATGATGCAACGTAATCTTCAAGCTCAAGTGATTTTTGTTTGGTCTGATAGAGGCACAGAGTTCTTAAACAAGACACTCCATGCATATTTCAAAGAAGAAAGAATTGAACATCAAACATCTACTCCTCAAACACCTGAACAGAATGGCGTTGTCAAAAGACAAAACCGTACTCTCGTTGAGGTTGCTCAAACGATGCTTTCAGCTTCTAAACTTCCTTTGTTCTTTTGGGTTGAAGCAATTACAACCGCATGCTATACTCAAAACAAATCAATCATAATCCTGACACATGAGAAGACTTCCTATCACATCATCAATGACAGAAAACCTTCAATCAGACACTTCACATCTTTGGTTGCTCTTGTTACTTAACCAGAGATGGTGAAAATCTTGACAAGATGAAAGAAAAAGGGGACATGTGCATTCTGGTAGGATACTCCACTCGGTCTAAGGGATATTGAGTTTACAACAAGAGAACCGGATTGATATTGAAATCCAAACACACTAAGTTTGATGAAATCAAAGAGATGACTGAGACGTCTGTTGCTAATAACACTTCAGGCCATGTTTTACAATGACAAAAGGCGTCAGACTATGACAACTCTGGCCCCGCGCCCCAACTACAAAATGTTTCTCCTTCAGCAGATACAACACCTCTATTACAACAAGAGTTAAATCTTCTATTCGGTCCTTTGTACGATGATTTTTTCACTGCAGGTACTTCAATTGTCAACAAGTCTTTTTCTCCCATCGACAATTCTACTCAATAAGATACACAACCTACAGCGAACATTCACCATTCAACAGAACCAATAACTCCAACTACAAATGTTCATGCTAAGGAAAACATCGATAATCAAGCAGTAGATACACAGTTCCATCAAGATAAATTTATCAATCCTTTATGTACACCGATACGATAAGTTGCTGAGTCTTCCTCCTGCAATATTTATAATTCAAATATGCATACCTTCTATCAACCATACAATTCCGAATACCGATAGACTAAAGATCTCCCGCTTGAACAAGTTCATGGAAATCCATCCAACCAGTGCAAACAAGATGACAACTTGCAACAGATCCTTAAATGTGTATGTTCACGCTCACCGTCAGTACTACTAAACCGACAAACATTAAGGAGGCAATGGGTGATTCAGCATGGATAGAGGCAATGCAGGAAGAGCTTCATCAGTTCGACAGACTACAAGTCTGGGAACTCATCGACAAACCCTTTGGCAAGACTATAATCAAGCTAAAGTAGTTATGGAAGAGCAAAAAGGATGAAGATCAAACTGTAATTCTCAATAAGGCATGACTTGTAGCTAAAGGTTATGCTTAGGAAGAGGGCATTAATTTCGAAGAATCTTTTGCTCTAGTCACTTGTTTGGAAGCTGTTCGAATTTTTGTCACCTGTGCTACACACAAGCCTTTTCCAATTTATCATATGGATGTGAAAATGGAATTTCTTAATGGTCCACTGATGGAGGAGGTTTATGTTGCACAATCAGATGGGTTCATTGATCCTAATCATCCAGAAAAAGTTTTGCATCTAAGGAAAGCCCTATATGGATTGAAATAAGCTCCAAGAGCCTGGTAAGATGAACTCTCAAATTCCTGATGTCTAAAGGTTTTACTAAAGGTACCATTGACCCTACTTTATTCATGATAAGATACGAGGAGGACATTGTGTAAATTTATGTCGATGACATTAGTTTCGGGTCAATAAACCCTAAATATACTAAAAAGTTTAAAAAACTAATGCACAATAGATTTGAGATGTCCTTGATAGGGGAAATGAAATTATTTTTAGGACTTCAGATCCACCAATCCCCAAGAGGTATCTTTATCAACCAGGCCAAGTACGCTTTAGAAATACTTAAAAAACATGGTATGGATAAATGTGATATCATTGGTACACAAATGGTTACTAAACCTAAACTGGACGCAGACTTGAGTGGAAAACTCGTAGACTAAACAAACTATCGTAGTATGATCGGGTCATTTATGTATCTGACATCTAGTAGACTAGACATAGTGCAAGCAGTATGTTATTGTGCACGTTATTAAGCAAGACCGACTGAAAAACACCTCAAAGAGGTTAAAAGGATCTTTTGATACTTAAAGGGAACCATTAACATAGGACTCTGGTATCCGAAGGATTATGGATATGAACTAACAGCTTTTTCAGATGCTGATCATGACGGATGTCTTGATACTCGCAAAAGCACTTCTAGAGGAATATAGTTCCTATGTGATAAGTTAGTCAACTAGATGTCAAAGAAGTAGGACTGTAGTGAAATTTCTTCACCAGAAGAAGAATACGTGGCGTTATCTGCAAGCTATGCTTAATTAATGTGGATGAGGACACAACTTAAGGATTATGGCTTCAACTACAACAAAATACCGTTATACTATGACTCTCAATCAGCCATAGCAACCCCATGCAGCACTCCTGTACCAAGCACATCCATACTTGATATCACTTTATCAAGGAACACGTTGAACATGGTATAATTGAACTATATTTTATCAGAACTGAATACCAATTAGCTGACATGTTTACTAAAGCCTTACCCAAAGATAGGTTTTAATATCTCGTCAGTCGAATTGGTATGAGATGTTTCACTCTAGCAGAACCGGGGGTTCTGGAAAATGAATCTGCTTGATATACTCTTCAAACATCGACATGTAAATATTTTTAAGAAAAGAAAAATATAAAAATATAAAACCTATAAAACCAAATATAAAAATATAAAATTTCAAAAAGAAAATACAAAATTAGAAAATCAAAAATTTCCAAAAAGAATCTTTTCGACATGTCTCTTATAATCGATAACATTTACGTAACTAGAAATGATGATTAATATTGTCACGGGTATGTAAATGAAGTTTGAGCAAGAGTTCAAAAGTTTCAAAACATGTCATTTCTAATTTTCTTTATGGCTTATGTGCAAATCAGTACATAACCCAGACTTCAAATAAAGGAAAGTTTATCTATAATGATAGCTTATACTAACAATGAGAAAATCAAATTTTCTCGGTCTTGAGCTGTTCCTACAAGACATTCAAAGTTTTGAACTCAAGAAAAAGGATAGTGTACGCATAAGTGCACTTACCCTTAGAGTTAGAAGAGAAGTCTTCTAACATGTGGTTTTTCAAAGCGTTGAACACAATTTTTCAAGAATTTCTCAATGACAATTCAAAATCTTTCAAAATTGTGTGTTCAACACTCCATCCCTCACAAAACTTTAAAAGACGACAATATTACAATTAGTTCTATTTATTTGAGGGGGAGTTTTTCAAAAAACAAAGTTTTAATGCTTTTGGATACATCATCACATGACAATTCTTATGTATTCAAAACATTATTAAAAATCTTTTAATAACAAATCAATAATGACTACTCAATAGTTGGTATGTTATAAGATGATTCAGTGTCTGAGCATAATTTTTCAAGAATTCTTTAATGACATTCATAATATTTCAAAATTGTGTGCTCAACACTACCTCACCCTCAATTTTATATTCATTTTACAACTTGGTATCATTTTTTCTGGTGTCAAACATATGTAAAATTAAGGGAGAGCAAGAAAAAAAGTTCCACATAATTCATGCTAATAATATTTTCACCCCGCAGAATTTTCATGACAAATTTTAATCACGTGGTATTTCAAAGACTAAGTATATTAGTATTTAAAATAAGAGAAGAAATATAATTAAAATGTGATCTTGAAAATAATAAGCGATCAAAACGATTCAAAGTGCTTTATACTCTTCGAAAAAGGTTTTATGGTTACGATCTAACCTATTAATTTCACGACAATTTTGAAGTCATAAGGTGGTTAGGTTAGGTATTAGTCCTATGATCCACCAGAACCAGATGGATCTACCCAAGGACAATCCATAGTTAGAAATAGCAGTCCTTAGGTATGATTGGAGATGAATGAAATACGGGAATAATGCCGACTAAGATTGAGCTAACACTGGAACAATCACAACAAGGTGTTAGTAATGACGTCTTGGTAAGCATTGAAGGGGTTGAAGAATGAAAAACAAATGTATGTATAAAGGGTCTAAACAAAGCAGCCCTCCAAACACTTTAGGCAAAAACTGAGTCAATACATAATTTATCAGATTCACTAAGATGAATTCTGGTATTGAAGACAAGACATCATGGACCCAATGATGCATTGCACAACTCTTCCCAGCCATTCAAGATTCGCTCAAAAGAGACTTTTCTCATTTGTCACGCAGATACACACGACTTTTATTGACTTTCTCAGTCCGAGTTAGTTGATATTGAACATGTGGCAGTCTGCTCCAGCCTTCGATTACTAAAACCAAAACGCACTAATCGAGTCTAAAGCCAAGAGATCAATAAAATAAATCTCATTAGGACACATTCCATGACAAACACTTGTTGAACACCATTAACAAGATTCCTACGCACTATCCTTGTTATTATTCCAGAACATCTGAATGATACTCCTTAGTATTCACAGTGAGGATGAAAATCCTTCCAGAGCCATCATCAAACAAGCTCTGTGGTAGGTGACTTACGAGATTATATATGGATCAAGCTTGTGTCAACTGGATAGCGATTTGGTCTAGTAAATGAATTAACGACTCAATTAGAAAGATAGTAACTATCTGATTCACTCATATCGTGTTGTCTGCTTTGAAACGTTCCGGTATTAAGAATAAGCAACTACAGTAAACCTAATGCATATGCATTAGAGGATCTAACATTTTGAGCTAGAAACCCTGTCAAGGAGGTTCTTCTAAATTGAGCCTACTTGATAACGGGTACAGTATTTATATTGTAAAACGGTCCTCACAAAATCGGAGGTTAATGCAACCAAATCTCAACGAATGACAAAGCCATATTCGTCCATATATACTATTTATTAGTAAAATTAAAATGCTAGTACAAACGATGGTGTTGTAGCCTTACTCCAGCTGAGTCGGATTCATTAACACATGCTCATGCTCAAACTACAAAGACATACCATAAGCATCAGGATTCAAGAATCAAGAAAGCTCAAGAAATTAAATACAAAGACTTCTGCAAACTCTAATATTCAAGATCTTCCTTAAAGATATCAAGATTATTAAGCCAAAGATTGTTAAGGGAGATCGTTCACAAGCTTTCAAGATGATGCATAATATGAGCATGTTGGTCAAGACACAAGATCGCAAGGTGGCAATGACGATAAAGACAAACAAGGAAAAGATTTAATGATCTCAGAACAAAAGACAAAGTCGAAAGACAATGACAAAGGATCAAGATCAAAGATCACAAAGCATGAAGGAACAAGCGTATAACATGATAAAGACCAAAGATCCAAGAACTCAACGACAAAGCAATCTCAACAAGTTTAAGGAAACAAGATTTAAGATCTCACCTCAAGAATTCAAAAACCACACATTAGGGGAGATTGTTAGCCTCAAATATGTCTTTGAACATGGAAGCTTGCAATCTGCAGGATACCTCCATAAGGAAACTTCGCTTCGGGGTAGATTGTTAGCCTTAAAAATATTGAGTCAAATAAGGAAGCTCGGCTACTAAACATGGAAGCTCGATCTTTAGATAATATATGTTGTAATAGACTAAGTTACAGGTATCGGGCTCATTAGGTAATATAATATTGTATGTGTATCGGGCTAAATCTCAAGCAAAACTCAAGCCCGAACCAAGTCAAAACCCACGGCCCATGAAAGCCTTATAGAGGCCGGCCTAGGTTAGGGTATAGATACCCCTTCTCCATACACGAAGAAGGGTTGGTTGTTCATTTGTAAGTTTACACATTTGTTACAATCCATCACTCTTTCTTTTCTCTTTACTTTCTCTCTTTAGTTTCTCTCTCTACAATTCTTCCATTTTTCCTCTTTGATTCTTAAGTGGAAATGATATCTTAGCTTATAACAATTCATGAGGAGAACTACACGACCCGTGATTTGGAGTTGGGTGTTATGCTTTTCGCTCTCAAACTTTAGAGCCATTACTTATACGGTACAAAGTGTACGGTGTATACAGATCATAAGAGTCTCTGGTATATTCTCGACCAGAAGGAACTCAACATGAGGCATTGATGATGGATTGAACTTCTCAGTTATTATGACTGCGAGATTCATTATCACCCAGGAAAGGCAAATGTAGCAGCAGATGCCTTGAGTCGAAAGGAAAGAATTAAGCCATTGCGAGTTAAAGCTTTAGTCATGACGATTCACACCAACCTCCCTGCATAAATTCTGAGTGCTCAAATTGAAGCAATCAAAGAAGAGAATGTTAAAGAAGAAAACCTACGAGGAATGGACAAAAAGTCATTTGAGACTCGTCCTGATGGAACCAAATGTTTTAAGAACAGAACTTGGTTTCCGAATTTTGGAAAGCTTCAAGACTTGGTTATGCATGAGTCGTATAAGTCTAAGAGCTCCATTCATCCCGGGTCAGATAAGATGTATCATGATGTGAAGCAGCTATATTGGTGGCTGAATATGAAAGCTGAGATCGCCACATATGTCAGCAAGTGTTTGACGTGTGCTAAAGTCAAGGCACAATGTCAAAAACCATCAACGCTACTACAACAACCTAAGATTCCCATATGGAAATAGGAACGAATCACAATGGACTTCATCAGCAAACTGTGTAAGCCATCAAGCGGTTACGACACCGTTTGGATTATCATCGATCGTCTTACCAAATCTGCTCATTTTCTACCGATCAAGGAAATGGATAGTATGGAGAGACTTTCCCGACTTTATTTAAAGGAAATTGTTTCTAGGCATGGAGTGCTAGTATCGATTATCTCCGACAGAGATAGCCGATTCACCTCTAGATTTTGGCAGTCACTTTAGAAGGATTTAAGAACTCGTTTGGACATGAGTACTGCCTACCACCTGCACCAATGGTCAAAGTGAGAGGACAATTCAAACATTGGAAGATATGTTGCGTGTACAACACCCACAAATAGGGTCGCAAGGGAATAAGGAGCTGAGAGTGTTACATCATAGATCAATAACACAAGATATGAGAACGACCTCTATATGACTCGTTTAAAAATGATACATTGGATTAAATAAATTATTTGATACAAAAGCCCATGGCTTAACTTGTTCATCCTTGTAAATGTGAAAGATTTTAATACATAACAAATACTCCAAATCTAATGCACTTAAATCTTTAATGCCAAATTGACTCCCAAAATGGTGACCCCAATGTATCCTTGTTCTCGTACCTTATTGACCTGAGAAAAACATGCTTTAAAACGTCAACATAAAGTTGGTGAATTCATAGGTTTAATTAATGTATAAAGTAGGACTGCAAGATTTCCAAGTGTATGATAAAGTAACAAATACAGTATCACAAAAGTAATTACGAAATGCACTAAGCTCATGACACTGAAGCTACAACATATATATGTATGCAAATTAATGCAACTAATGTGCCCGTGTAGATGTTCAACCCGCAATATCCAAATTGTTTCGACATGGTATACATTTATCGTTTTGGTACCTCCGAAACTAGTGAGCGCTACTCACTCGAATGGGGATGTCAATCCTAAATAGATCTATTCATAACATTCGCGCTTACAATCTAGTAATTAACAATAGTGGGTTATAGCTACTTAGGCAAACTCGTAATTTTGTTTACAGTGTACTTGCGTCCAATTGTAAAACAATGCATATTTTTCACCTCAAAGTTGTAAATCATTCTAATTGTATAAAAGCGGGGCTATGAACTCACCTCAAGTGAATGTGTTGATTATATAAATCAAGTATGTAAATCGTCTCGGAAAATCCGAATGCAACCTAATTAATTATAGGTCGTATGAGTATAATGCATTTAATATAGATACAACATCGCAAGTTATATAGTTACACCACCACCTAATAGTTTTTTTTTAATTTAAAAGTCAAACCCATGTTTAAATGGTATTTGTTAAATAAAAGTCTACGTATTTGTATCCGTAAAATAAAGTATTATCTTTATCCAACAATTGATTATTTGCTAATAATATATGATTTAATATTTTAATTTATTATAAAATGATATTACATAATTAGTTAAATTTTTTTATAAAATAATATTTATAAAGTTAAAAACGTATATAAATATTATATAAATGATACGGCAATATTTCTTAAGGTTTTTATAGCCCAAACGGACTCGAAAACACTCGTAAATCATATTTTCAGTTTCAATAAGAAGGTTACGTTTTTATAAAAATTATAAAAAATTATTTATAAAAATAAATCAGTTTTTATACTTTCTATTTATCTGAAATCTTTCAAAACTCATAACTTACTCATTTTGATTCCTTTTCGCTTGTTCTTTATATGTATGAAATCGTGATAAGATAAACTATTTAAAAAAATGTTCTATATTTTTATAAAAATTTGCGTCGAACATAATAACACAAAACAGTTTATAAAAATAGTTTTATAAACTTATAACTTATAAAACTCGTATCTCATTCGTTTTAATTCTGTTTTTAAAGTTTCTTATATGCTTGGAATCCTCACGACATGTACTATCATAATAAAATATTTGTACATTTTTCTCTGAAACATTAGCTACTTTTATAAAATAATTTTTACAAAAACACTTTTATATATTTTATTATCGTAAATTTGCAAAATTTATATCTCCTTCGTTATTGATCCACTCTTCATGTTCTTTATAGATTTAGAAATCTCATAACATGTACTATCCCAGGAAAATATCCTTATATTTTTACCAGATTTGAATCAGTGTCAGATTTTATAAAATAAGTTTTATAAAAACACTTTTATATAATTAATTATTGTAATTTTGTAAATATCATAACTTCTTCGTTATAGCTCGGTTTTTCGAGTTATTTATATGCTTATTATCCTTATAATATGTACTATTTTAATAAAATGTTGATCCGAATTCTAACAGAATCATTAAAATAGTTGACTTATATATATACTTTATAAATCTAGTTTTATAAATTATTCTTTGGTTCAAATTTGTACAAGTCCTCTATAATACCTTATGCCACATCTTAGGTAAATTTTGGGTCCTCTAAATTGTGTCCATCATTTTGTCCAATATAAAATGTCCTCACTTTATTTGTGCATAAGCTTTAATAATAAACTTATTAACAAATAAATTTATACACTAAACATATAATTTACCAACAATTATATAAAGTATTTTTCTTGTGTCCTATCATGTTTTTAACATCATTTCATTATATGATTAAATAAATTCAAACCTTATATGTGCTCATTTTATTTTATAAACCATAGATACAAACTGTAGGTGGTGATTAACATAATAACAAGTATATAAATTTATGTAAATGAATAAATGGAAAGATTCGGGTTCAAGTAAACCTTATGGAAGTGTAGGAGAATGAAGAACATAAGATCAAACCCTAATTAACAAACCCAAATTTGAAACCCTACTCAAGAAAACCCTAGTTTACTTCTTTGAATCAACCCTTGATTAATTAATACCCAAGCTTCCAAAATACCTTGCAACACCTTAGATATTATATCTAAGAACCATTGTATACTTGTATCTTTGATAGAAATCAAACTATGGAAAACCCTAAACCTCTATATTGAGTCGTGAGCTTTAAGTGGTAAAAAAAGAGAGTTTTAAAGTTTACTTGCAAAGTATAAGTGTGTGTGTGTTAAATCCTTACTAGGTACATCTTTATAGACTAGAAGGTATTAAGTTAAACAACTAGCAACCCATGGTTTAAGAGTGGTATGAGGTACATTGTTGTAAGGTGCTCTCCTCCTCACTAGGAGGAGAAGTATCCTTAGGAAAGAAATAAGCATATGCTTTTTACTAGAGTGAAATTTGAATTTGTTTTATTAACATGAATCTGGCCCTATGTGGTAAGTGGTATAGGAATTATTTAATTTTTTTATGTATTGGGTATAAAAGTGGGTATTTGCTTAAGTATAGATAGGTATTGGTGCTTCCGGGTATGCCTAAATTTATTTTATTGCGAAACGTAGACGCTTTACGTAACCAATAAAAATATAATATGAAAAGTTATAAATTATACTCATAATAATTATATAACACTTGCTTGACGTAAACTTTTACTTGTTTGATGTCTGTTTACGTTGAATATTGATTTTTAGTTTACGCGATTTAACTAAACGATGAAAATTTAAAAGCAATCGGGTAAAACCCTAAAAATAAATAATGGCAAGGATTGGGTCTTAAAATGACCTGAAATAATGGGATGTTACAGTCTTCCCCCATTAAAGGAGCCTTGTTCGTAAGGCTCTAGATGCGGCATTAGTCGAGGGTGCGGTTTTTGTAAAGAGATGTGGATACTTCTTCTAGAATTGCTTTTCACGTTCCCATGTAAACTCAGGACCTCTCTTGGAGTTCCATCGAACCTTGATAATTAGGATATGACTCTGCTTCAACCGTTTGACTTCACGATCCATAATTTCCACTAGTTCTTCAACGAAGTGAAGTTTATCATCAATGTGTATTTCATCTGACGGAATTGCCAAGGACCATCGGATAAGCACTTCCTTAGATTGGATACATGAAACGTGCTATGAACCCTGCTTAGTTGTTGAGGAAGTTTGAGTTTGTAAGCAACGGTTCCCACTTTAGCCAACACCTTGAAAGGGCCAATGTACCTTAGGTTCAACTTCCTTCGTTTGCCAAAACGGATAACCCCTTCCCAAGGTGATACCTTCAACATGACTGGGTCACCAACTTGAAATTCTAAAGGCTTACGCCTCACATCGGCGAAACTCTTCTGGCGATCACGAGTGGCTTGCATTATTTGCTTGATGTGAACAATCTTCTCGGTTGTCTCATGGATAAGTTCTAGACCGGTTAGCTGAGCGTCCCCGACCTCAGCCTAGAAAATAGGTGATTGACACTTCTGATCATAAAGTGCCTCAAATGGGGTAGCTTTAATGCTAGCGTGATAGCTATTGTTATACGAAAATTCAATCAGCGGTAAGTGCCTTTCCCAACCATTCCCAAAGTCTATCACGCAAGCGCGTAACATATCTTCTAGTGTTTGAATGGTTCTTTCGCTTTACCCATCGGTTTGTGGATGGTAAGCCATGCTCATATCCAACTGAGTACCCATAGTCTTTTGATATGCCCTCTAGAAATTTGACATAAATCTACCATCACGGTCATAAATGATTGAGACTGGTATCCCATGTCTCGTGACTACTTCTTTCAAGTACAGTCTTGCCAATTTGTCCATAAAGTCATTTTCCCTCATCAGTAAAAAGTGCACGGACTTAGTGAGTCGATCTATAATTACCCAAATGGTATCATAACCATTTGACGTCCTTGGGAGCTTGGTGACAAAATCCATAGTGATATTGACCCACTTCCATTGAGGAATCTCGGGTTCCACCAACAAACTAGATGGTTTTTAGTGTTTAGCTTTGACCTTTAAACACATCAGACACTTGTTAACATAGGTGGTAATGTCGGCTTTCATGTTGGGCCACCAGTATAATTGCTTCATGTCTTGGTACATTTTGTCGGAACCCGGATGAACATAATATTTTGACTTGTAGGCCTTATGTATGATCAGAGTCCTTAGGTCACCGTAGCATGGCAACCAACTTTTGTTATTCAAACACGGCATTCTGTCAGCCCAAGGTTCCAACTTTTCCTTCCGGAGATTGTCTGATTCCCTTAAATTTTCAATCAGCATACCTCCCACATCTTTGGCACCAAGGTTTTCTAGTTTTCTTGCCTCAGTTTGAGCTTCCAATATTTGCTAAACCAATAGTCATAACTAAGACTCAGACCCGTAATGGTTGACTTCTTTCTTTTTTACTCAAAGCGTCAGCCACAACATTTGCTTTCCTTGGGTGATATTGAATTTTGCAATCATAATCACTGAGCAAATGCAACCAATAACATTGTCTCATGTTTAATTCCTTCTGATCCATGATGTGTTGTAAACTTTTGTGATCAGTGAACATGGTACACTTGGTTACATACAGATAGTGCCTCCAAATCTTTAAAGTAAACACCACTGCTCCTAACTCCATGTCATGGGTGGTGTAGTTCTTCTCATGGATTTTCAGTTGACGTAATGCATAAGCAATCACCTTCTCATTCTGCATTAACACAATACCTAATCCTTTATGCGAAGCGTCGCAATAAACAATAAAGTTCTCAGCTCCTTTAGGTAAAGCTAAGATAGGTGCACTGCACAGCTTCTCTTTCAACAGTTGGAAAGCTGCTTCTTGTTTGTCACCCCAATCAAACTTGACCTTCTTCTGGGTTAGCTTGGTCATTGATCTGGCGATCTTCGAAAATCCTTCAATGAATCTTTGATAGTAACTAACAAGACCTAAATATTGATGGATCTCTGTTGGATTCTTGGGAGATTACCAATCTTTAATTGAATCGATCTTGGCGGGATCTACGTGAATACCCTAACTGTCAATCACGTGATTGAGGAACTATACTTTTGGAATCCAAAATCCACACTTAGAAAATTTTGCATATAACTCCTCCTTCTTAAGAAACTCCAATATTAACTTGAGATGCTCTTCGTGTTCTTGCTTTGTCTTCGAATAGATTAGAATATCGTTAATAAAGACAATCACAAATTTATCCAGATATGGTTTACACACCCGTTTCATGAGGTCCATAAATACAGTCGTTGCGTTAGTCAAACCAAATGACATAACTTGAAATTCATAATGTCCATATCAAGTTCTGAATGCGGTCTTTGGGATGTCTTCTTCACGAACCCTTAGTTGATGATAACCCGATCTCAGGTCATTCTTTGAGTAGACACTAGACCCTTGAAGTTGATCGAACAAATCATCAATCCTTAGAAGCGGATAGTGGTTCTTCACCATTAGCTTATTCAATTCCTGGTAATCTATGCACATCCGGATTTATCCATCCTTCTTCTTGACAAACAATATTGGAGCTCCCCAAGGTGGGGAACTAGGTCTTATAAAGCCCTTGTCAGAAAGTTCTTGTAGTTGATCTGAAAATTCTTTCATTTTGGACGGAGCCAATTGATAAGGCGCTTGTGCTATAGGTGCAGCACCAGGTATCAAATCGATTTGAAATTTGACTTATCGGGTTGGTGGAATACCCGGAAAGTCCTCGGGAAATACTTTAGGAAAGTCTCAGACAATTGGTACATCTTCAAGTCGCTTCTCCTCCGACTTGTCTTTAGCCTTCTTCGTAGTAACATGTGCCAAAAAGATAGGACACCCTTTTAGCAAATACTTCTGAGTTTTGGTACACGAGATGATGTTTAATCAGGACTCGTATCCGTTGTTGCTTCCGTCCTCACAAACAATTAAAATTTCATTTCCAAAGGGAATACGAACGATCTTCTCGTTACAGACAATTATAGCATGATATTTCGATAACCAGTCCATACCAATTATGATGTCAAAACTACCCATCTTTATGGGTATTAAGTCGAAGTTGAATGGATAATTCAGAAAATTCGAAGTGCAACCACGTATAAGTGTATTAACCCAAATTTTTCTACCGTCAGCTAACTAAACATCATAACCATGGTCTAGTGTAGTTGGGATGATATCAATAAAAGAACTAAATGCAGTGGACACGAAACTCCTATTGGCACAAGTATCAAATAAAATTGAAGCATAATGGTTCTTTAGGAGGAACGTACCCGTGACAAAATTTGAGTTTGGGTTTGTTCCGGAAGTACCCACAACATAAGCTCTTACCACAGCATTACCATTTCCAGCCTGTCTTCCTTGATTTATGTTCTTTAGTTTTGGGCAATTACTCTTGAAATGACCCTGAGCTCCACACTCAAATCAAGTGAGAACTCTTTGATTTGCCCCTTGGGCTCTCTGGTTGTTGTTGGCAGCAGCAGGCTAGCTTCTATAGTCCTGGGCTAAATAGCCGGTCCACTTGTAGTTGGTGCACTTGGGAGCACACTGTCCATCATGGTGGTAGTTGCATTTAGGGCACAAAGGTTTAGATCCTTCATACGGTTTCTTTTCCCTAGGCCCTGCAGTATAGGCCCGTGCCACGTTATGCCTTTTGAAAGGCTGTTGTTGGTTTTGATTGTTCCTTGAAGTGTTCTCAAATTTACTTTTATTTTTAGCTTGTCGTTAGCCAAAGTACGGATCTTTTGATCAATCAGTTCGGTTGCAAACTCAATTGCATCCTACATTTTCTTTGGCTTATATGCCATCACACTTTCTTAGATGGTGTCGGGCAGACCACCGACATATTTTTCAACTTCATCAGATTCTTCAAGAAACATCCTCCCGCACATCAATGCCAGTTCTTGAAAATGTTAACTCTAGCTCAACACATTGGTGCCTTTCACCTTTAAGTTCCATACTTCTATTTTTAATTTCTTAATCTCGCCCCTCGGGTAGTATTTATCAGTCATTATCCTTTTCAGAGTTTTCCATGGTATTGCATATGCAACATCATGTTCGACAGTCCTAACGTGGGAGTTCCACCAGGTCAAGGCATTTCCTTGAAGAGTACAAGTTGCAAACTTGATCTAACATGCGATAATGCAGTTGCTTATATGGAAAATAGATTCCATCTTTTTGTACCACTAAGTAAGTCCGACAACTCCTTTAGTACCCTTGAAACTCAGGGGTCGGCATTTCAGGAAGTCAGTGTAGGTGCACTCACGAGCAACAGGCATTCGCCTTCTTCCGTCACCCCTTGAATCATGGTTGTCATCGCCATTCCTGCTTCTGTCTATGTCACGTTCTGCCAATGCATCAGTGACGCCTTAGGATATAAGTGCCTTAATCTGAGCATCGGTCATAGGTGTGGTGGTTGCGATGGTTTTCTTTGGTGGCATTTTCTTCAAAATCAAAAGAAAATATAATACATGTTAGATTTCATACAATCAAAACGCGACATGACATGTGCATAATAAAAAAATGAGATCACAACACACAGTAAAATATGCAACTGAAGTGAAATCAACAATGATGTAAATAAATCGACATTCATTCATAATAAATTCGATACAGATATGATAGATCTTGGTCACAAATGATCAGTACATGAGATACAAAATGAAAAATACGGTCCTAAGGCAATGCTAGCTGGGAGTGACCCAGAATACTTAGCATCGCATACAATGATAGCTAAAAAGATAAAACAAAATCCCTACAAACTACTAGTTGGGGGGTAACCTATAAAACTTAATAGGCTATAGGAGATAGCTAAGACATGACAGAAATATAAATCTAGGCACTACTACCAGTGTCCTCCAAAGTATCAATGCGTGCTCCAGCCTCCAGTGCCTAGATATGCATGATGAGTCTAATAGCACGATCATTGGTGTCCTGATGCTGCTACTCATAGCAATACGCCTGAGTCTCTAAAACTACAATCCGTGCCTCCAAAGCCCTATTGTGGGCCTCAGACCTATCTAAAGCCTGACAAACCTCAAATCTTTCCTACTTATAAGTAGTACACAGGGACAAAAGATGTCTCCTCAAGTATCTACCCTATCACGTAAGGCAACACGATTATCTTGTGCATCCTGATGTCATGTATAGAACTACTCGCTCTCCCGTCTATGCACATTAGCATGATAACTAACCCTCAAGTTGACCATCTCTACGGTGGTTATAGCTCTCTCCTCAGCAGCTCAGATATTGGAATCCACGGTATCTACAAAACTATAATCAGCTCTACCTACCACAGAAGACCCTCGTTATCTAGCAGCAGCTGCTGAGCTCTCCCCAATCTCTGACCTCCTATGTGTGGGAGTAATAAAACGAGCTCTTTTTTGAAGTGGCATGTCAGCCCCGGGAAGATCATCTCTATGAGTAGTAGATGGTAGTAACGGGGGTGGTGATGCAGGTCGTAACTGAATCTTGGCTGCTCTATAGCCCAAAGGTACCTCAACATAAGTAGGACTAGTAGTAGGTGATGGTAGAGGTAGTGGTGGAGATGGTACAGGTAGTGGTGGTGAAGGAATCTGGGGAAATGATGATGATAATAGAGTGAGTGGAGATGGTGGTAGAGTAGGTAAGGCAAGAAGCCTAGCAACCTCTGCCTCAGAAGGAAATGATATAGGTGTCTGGGATCAAACAGATATCCTGGGAGTAGTATGGTATGCAGGTGGTGGTGGTGTAGGTGCGGACTCATCAGTCTCAAATGCCTTTATATCCTCAGCTGAAGGGATAAGGTCAACAGTAGGTACAACAGAAGAGTCGACCTGAGCTAGGTGCTCCTCCTCTTCCTCATTTGGAGCCTCCTACTCCTCATCATCATCATCATCATCTGAGGGCTCATCATCATCATCCCCTCGGTTAGCAGGATAATCAGCATGATCCTCCTTGGGGTCCTCCTCCGGATCCTCCTTTAGATTAGAGTCAGCTACATATCTTAGTGATAGGGATGCAAGTGAAGCATCAGCCAGGCATAGGCTGATCCTTGACTGGAATATCATCATCTGATATAGCAAGGTGCTACATAACTAGCTTCGGAATGTACACTGGAATATGATGCTCTAACTCCATAGGGTCAGACACATAAGCAGGTGATGGTGGTGTTGCCTGCCCTTGTTGGGAAACCTCCTCATAAGGGTTCATCTCAGGAAGCTTGCCGACATCCATAAGTGGAATACCCCATGATAGTCTATCCGAATTAGAAGATATGGATGTATAGGTAACTAGAGACGATGAAGACATAACTGCTGAAACAATAAAAATAAACTTATATAAGTATATTATATAAGACCGGCAGTAATTTACGTAATATAATATAATCACGTATATCAATCATGAAAGCATATAGTATAAGCAACTAATGCAACTCAATAGTGTATGTATGTCCCGCGAAAAACTTTTGAATGATGTGGTGTTTGTGAAAACGGTTGTAGTCCAAGTAAAAACATTTGACCTGGTTTTCTATAACCTGGCTCTGATGCTAATCTGTAACACCCCCAAATAGGGTCGCAGCAAAATAAGGGGCTGAGAGTGTTACATCATAGATCAATAGCACAAGATATGAGAACGACCTCTATATGACTTGTTTAAAAATGATACATTAGATTAAATAAATTGTTTAATACAAAAGTTAACTTGTTCATCCTTGTAAATGTGAAAGATTTTAGTACATAACAAATACTCCAAATGTAATGCACTTAAATCTTTAATGCCAAATTTACTCCTAAAATGGTGACCCCAATGTATCCTTGTTCTCGTACCTTATTGATCTGAGAACAACATACTTTAAAACATCAACAAAAAGTTGGTGAATTCATAGGTTTAAGTAATGTACAAAGTAGGACAACAAGATTTCCATGTATATGATAAAGTAACAAATACAGTATCACAAAAGTAATTACGAAATGCACTAAGCTCATGACACTAAAGCTACAACATATATATGTATGCAAATTAATGAAAATAATGTGCTCGTGTAGACGTTTAACCTGCAACATCTAAATTGTTTCGACATGGTATACATTCGTCGTTTCAGTACCTTTGAAACTAGTAAGCGCTACTCACCTAAACGGGGATGTCAATCCTAAATAGATCTATTCATAAAATTCACGCTTACAATCCAGTAATTAACAGTTCATGATTTATGGGCAATAGTGGGTTATAGCTACTTAGGCAAACTCGTAATTTTGTTTACAGTGTACTTGTGTCCAATTGTAAAACAATGCATGTTTCTCACCCCAAAGATGTAAATCATTGTAATTGTATAAAAGCGAGGCTATGAACTCACCTCAAGTAAATGTGTTGATTATATAAATCAAGTATGTAAATCATCTCGGGAAATCCGAATGCAACCTAATTAATTATAGGCCGTATGAGTATACTGTGTGGAAACCGTAGAGGGGGGTGAATACGTTTCCTTTTAAAAACTTTAAAACTTTTGAATCAATTATTAAATCATTCTCTGCCGGCGGTCCCATAAATATATGGGGGCCGCCTAGTACATTAGGGGGCCGCCCTATTGAAAGGGACTGCTTCCAGGAGAGGTTTTCAGACTAGATCATGTGTATCAAATCACCAATCAAGTTTGACGAAATATGAGAATTGTTGATATTGGATTTACAATAACTAGCACATATTCTACCAATATATATCCACACTCATAATGTTTACTACAAAGAGCTACACAACCATGACTAACACAACATACATAACAATTCACACAATCATAAGCACAATGCAAGTGTAAAAGTAAATCGATAAATGTAAACACATAAATGTAAGAGAAAGGTAAAAGAAAAATGCATAACCGGCATGTATGATTTTAGTGGTTCGGTCGTACGAAGCTCCTCTTCGCTACAACACTCCCCGTGTTTCAACTCGAGTGTTACTTCACTAATCAACAAGCTCCCCTTTCGGCGGAGAAAACTCTTAACTTATACAATGCTTACATTATTTTCTGACCAATAAGCTAGATGTCGAGTTCTTTTACGGGTACCAAACAAATACCCGTTATGTTTTATGGCCCATACATAACAAACCTTGTGTTTTATGGAACTAACGACATAAACGCGTCCGCTTACATTTATTTTCAGACACTAAGCTAAATGTCGAGTCCTATAATTCTTAGCTAGAACAATTCTACCACCCATACTTGTAGTTTAAGCGACCGATAATACTAAACCGGACACACAATCAACATTCCAGATTTATACACTATCCGGATCTTCAAAACTACACAAGAATGAAAGATATGGACTCGATCTATATGTAACAAGTGTTACAAATGGACTACCTAGACTACATAACTTCGGATCTTGATGATGACCGAAGTTCTTCTCTTGCACTTGAGGAAGAAAGGAAATGATGGAAGATTGAATCACCATTTTAAACATGGATTAAACAAGTTTAAGATCAAAGAGTTTTGACATATGTAGTGAGATCTAGATGAAGAGAAAGGTTATATGAAAAAATCGTGTAAAAAGGTTGTAAAATCAGTTGGAGAGATGACCGACTATTTTTAAGAACTGAAAAGCTGACAGTCTTGGCAACGCGGTCTCGAGCGGTATCGGGTCCCTTATTTATAAGGGGGGGCTGCCAGAGGCCTATAGGGGGCCGCCGCCTAGACTCCGCTCCATTTTTTGTCTTTTTGTGGGGAAGGTTGTATCTGGTATAGAAGCTTCCATTTTGGGAGGAAAACCAGATTTCAAATTTTATATTTAAATAAAACATTTCTTTTATTAAAAAGTATTTTGTGTTTATTTATTTTTGTGAAAAATACTTTTGTAGAAATGTAATGGTTAAGAAAAAAATATTTTTCTTTGATCATCCTACAAGTTTAATTTGTTTGTACATACCTTATGTGATTTACATCGGGTGCAAACAAATATCGGTGTTGATGCAGACTTGAGACATAGAGTGTTGTTGATATGTATGCATTGAAGATTTGTGATTACGAGTAACTTACGTACTTTACGTTATGTATTACAGTTTATATGTTTGTTATCACCAAAACATAAAGAGATCGCATAGATTAAATATCGTAATATTTGCACTAACAATCACTCCCTTTTTTATGATGACAAACTATGTAAACTATAGCACATAGTAGAGTTTAAAAGTTACTCGTTTACACTCTCTTCTCCTCCTTTTGTCGAAGCAAAAAGGTATAGTGTGGATTATGGTTGGAGCATATAGGTTGGAGGTTTGTGAAGAAGACATGAGAAGAGGGTACGCGCTCCGGGTATATATGTTGGAGGAATGAGAAGAGGATAGGTGCTCCGAGTATATAGGTTTGAGGTATGAGGAGAAGATGTGAGAAATAAAGGTGAAGGTGATTGTATGTTCCTTGGATAGTTTAGAAAAGGTCATGGGAGGTGAGAAGGTATGTACTTTGAGTGTATAGGTTGAAGGAATGAGGAAAAGGTAGGTTATCCAAGTATATTGGTTGGAGGAATGAGAAGACAACATGAGAAATACAGTTGAGGTGATTTTGTGTTTCTTGGATAATTTAGAGGATGTCGTAATAGATGAGAAGAAGACATGAACAGAAAGTAGGTACTTCAAATATATAAGTTGAAGTTATGAGAGGATGACCTTAAGGTTTAGGGTGATTTTGAAGTGGAGGAGATGAAGTATTTGGAGTATGAATAAACCCTTTATCGTATTTGACAATCCCCAATCCTATCTTCCTATAAAGGTGAGCTTGCATCATCCTAGTGAAGTCTTCTATCATCATGGTTAAACTAAATCCATGCTATTAAACCACATAGCTCCTAGCTCCCCCTTGCTTATTGCATCCCCATGATAATTACATTCCTTGTATATTGACTCTAACGGATCCATGGATCAAATAAATTACCATCGATGCTCAAGAAGTTCGATGCAATTTAAATGAGCAAAACGCTTGCAAGTGCTCCCCCTCGGTGTATGCTCCCCCTTGTTTGGGGCACCAAGGAATCAAGATATTGTTGTGCTACAAAACAAAGTTAGTAGACAAGTGCACATATACATATAGCAAAACGTTAGCGGGGAACTAGACATGCACTTCTAGGTTTTATTATTCTGAAGTATGACACTTTGAAAGAGAAGTAGAAACTAGACACAAGTAGTCATTATTTTAAAAACAGCCTAAATGATGAAATAAAAAGAATCGAGACGTATGTTTACGGAGAAAGATTAGACCGACTTTTAATAAACGAGAATGGGATTCGTTTATTGATTGACATAAGAATATTATGAGAATGACCTTTTAAAAGTAGACGAATGACACTTAATAATATGTCAATATATATATATATATATATATATATATATACTTTAAAAGAATAAAAAGAAAAATAAGACGAGGATGGAGACGATGTGCTTTTGGATGTGAATGAAAATGATTCCATAGAGTCAAAAAGTGGGAAAGGATGAGTGATGCTAAAGAAGGAACGTGTTGACGAGAGGTTGATAGAAAAGATTGATATATCATTTGCACTAACAATTGATATGCATATGATCCTATCGAGACAAAGGTGGATGATTGGGAATTTAAAGGTTTGTTTGGTGTTTTGTTGGTTGACAATGTTGAGGAACAAAGTGGGATGTGAAAAGAGGTGGTAGTTCTTTCATGGTGGAAGAATATGAGAGACTCAACAATGTGGTGACTCAATAACACTTGAAGATTGAATATCTTCTTTATGTTCTTCACTTTTTAGAAAGTGGAAAGTTTAGCGAAGGAGTGACATTTGCATTTCGCAAATTACTTAAATATTTCGGAAGAAATAACTAAGTTGTCAAGGGATATAGGAGGAATTCTAATAGTAACAAGACTATTAAAAGAGAAGAAACGTTTAGACGTGAGAGGAAACGTTAGAGAAGATAAGACTTATTAGAAGTGAGACGACTACTAGAAGTGAGAAGACTATTAAGAAAGAGAGGAATCATTTAGAAGTGAAAAGACCATTCGAGAAAGGAGGTTTACGAGAAGTGAGGATCAATTTATGAGTATGACGATTGTAAGGATTGTGTTTGAGAATGAGACGCATTTCATTATGAAATTCACTTTGACTATTAACACCATAAGCAATGATGCTTATGAGAATTAGGATATGAGGATGACCTATTGATCTTTAGAGAGATGTTAGGCATAGGTTTGGGTGCAAAGTAGACGTCAGCTAGTAGCAGAAGAGAGGAAGTGTTTGGTTATGGATTTAGAAAAGAATGAACGTTATAACAAGCCTGCTGCCGGCGATCCCAGATATATCTGGGGGCCGCCAGAATATGTCTGGGGGCCGCTGGACCGCCAACAGGAGAGGGCTTGGTTTTTGACAAATTTTGTGAAGGGAGTGACATTTTAATTTGCATTTCGCCAATTAAAAATGCTTAAAATACTTCGGATGAAGTAATTAAGTTGTCACAACACGGAATGGAACACATACTAGAATGGAAACTAAAAGAAAATAAGAGAAGGATTTACGGAATGTGGTCCATCATTCCCAGATTTAGATGAAGAAAATGAATGATTTACGCTTGAGGGGTAAAGAAAGAGTGTCGACGATGCTATCTTCAGATGGAACCATTCGATGGAGGTGTTTCGTCCTCGAGTGAAAAAAGAAATAAAAATAGATAAGGAAGAAATCAAACGAAAAGGGAAACTACGAGCTTGAATTAAGATGGACGGAGATTAGCGTACGATGTATAGCATCCATGAAGTTGTATAGCTCTTCTAGAGTATTGAGAATCTTTATAAAACAATCACACGATGAGGTATGAGGTTGTCGTAAGGTGGTAGCAGAAATAGTGGAGGAAAGAGATTAGCCATCTCTATGTTTGAAGGGGGGTAGTTGAGTGAGAAGGAAGAGGTGTGATCGAAAGAAAAAGAGTGTTTTCGTCGAACAGAGAATGTTTTCGTCAAAGAGAAAAAAATGATTCGTCGAAGAGAAAAAAAATGTTTCATTGAAGAGAGAAGGAGAGCATTTTAACTTATGTTGTTAAAAGGCTTGAACAGGAATTTTCGGATATGGCCTTTAACGTTTGCGATCACAAGTTAAAGATACTTGAATACTTCATATGAAATATTTAAGTTGTCAAACCTACTTGGAAGAGCGTTAGATTTGTATCTAACCTTTACTTGACAAAAGAGTGGATCATTCGGAAGAAATCAAGATGATGATTAACGGAATGTGTGAGTGAAGACTCTAGGAGATATAAAACCGTTTTATGACTCTTTTGACTTTTTAGATATGTGACACGGACGCGAAGAAATACAAGTGTGAGAAAATATATACCTAGATGCATAAGATATATAGATATGAGCATGCAAGTTTATCTACGCATGCATCAACACAATAATCAACAAGATTAATGTGTAAGACTATATGACATTTAAACATTAATTGTCATACATTAAACTATCATAGTGTAGGTGTACAATTAACACGTAAGTCATGTAAAATGACGCATACAAAACGTGATAATTTTAAATGCAATCATCATGTAAAACATGTTAGCATTTAGCACTTAGGAGCATGTGTTATTTAGATAAACTAAGAGATATTTTATCTAAATTTCTAGAAAAAAGGCAAACGCTTTTACAACAAACATGCATTCAATGGTCAAGCAAATAAACGTTGAGCATTAAGATAAACATGAAAGCATATAATTGCATTACGTGGGGAGCAAGTTATCATCATGAAACTTCAAAGCACATATGTGAGGTGCATTATGTCTAGATTGACCAAGAAGAAACCTAATTTCTACTTGCTTAGTGTGCACTCCTAATGAAATACAAAGTCTATCGATGTAGACTATCATTAGGCATATTTAAAAAGATCCATTTAATCAAATTAGAGAATGAATATGAGACTATCACTAGTGGTGCTCAATTCAGGCTAAACACGACCATTTTTACGGGTTATACCATGAACCCAACTTCACTCTTGGAAGCAATTCAACCGTTAGGTCAAATTGAATTTCTAGTGCAATAGATTCTCTAGTAGTCATTCTTATGTTAGACAAAATAGAATTCCTATATTTGCCTAATGAAGTGTAGCAAAGATAAAATTTGTATTGTCTTTTCATACAAGGCCTACTATGACTCAACTAACGTACTTTAATTTTGGTTCACATAATCCTAATCAAGATGTGTTGAATTCTAAGGTTGAATGAGAGAGCAAGCAAGTTGTTGTAGCTATATAAAAGAACGAGTCATATAGGACCTAGAAGTATGCTTAAAAGTGACAATGTGTAATACTTTATATTGAGAGTGTTCAAAGAATGCACATTTGCATGTCTTTTATGAAAGAAATTCAATTAAGGTTATTTACCTCAATAGATCTTATGTTTGTTTCTTTGTAGAAATAATGATGATTAACTAAAGTTTAGTTACATCTATGTTAGACTTTTAAGCAAGAGATTAACAAGAGGAAGATGTTTAAATCAAATGCCATTGGGCAGATCTACCTAAACCAAAGATGAATTTAGGACAAAGGATCCATCGATCCATGGAGGTGCCAAATTTGGGCAAGGATCATTTATCCATTATTTGGGAGATGGTGTTGATATTATAAGTTATAGGGGTTCTCGGTTTGAGCTTTCAGAAATGACATCCAAGTCTTGCTTATCAAGTTGGAGTACTTATGAGTTTCCCGATGGAATTTTATAAGTCGTCAATCCTACTTAGAGTGTGTTAAGTTTAGCATGTATAATTTAACCATAGCTAATAACACAACATTTGAACACTTTAGACTCAATGAAACATCTTCATTGCAAGTGTGAATTGCAATTTGATGACTAATCATGTAGACACGGAAAAATATCTATGGTCATTTGATTGATATTTCCGTGATCTAGATAAATCCTAGTCTTGATTTCATGTTCATATTCTAATTTTGTAATTAGACTGAATGATGAGATTGATTATCGTTTGAATAATAATCATCTTCATATTCGAAATCCTCTTACGATCACTTATTGAAAGAAAGCAAGATACTGGTTTGTGAAATATGTTCAATTCTTTCTAGTCATAACCTTAGATGGTTAAATGGTTCTCATGTGGTGAAGAAGAAATATTATGCTTATTTGGTAAAGTAAGAGAAAGTTTTGATGAGAGGATAATTTGAGTTTTGAGTTGTGCTTTTGAATTGTTTAAGCAAGGTTACATAAGTTGTGCATTTGCTCATGTTTGGCTTTTCAGAGATGATACTGTTAGTTAATAGTTAGTGCTGTTAGTCATATATAGCTAGTACTGCTATTATGATATGCATGAGTTAAATTAGGAATAGATATGCATTATCATTGTACGCGTTTTGTAAGCCCATTAGGGTTTCCTTAGTGTATAAAAGGAACCCTACAACATAGTTAGAGGGATGCATATAATTCATATCTCATAATTAGTTATTATGTAACCTAGGCGGAATATTAGCAATCACTATATTTAAAGTTTAGTATTCATTGTTCTTCTTAGTATTACAAGTTAGATTCGAGTATGGAATAAAAACCTTGTTTGATAATATACTGTTCTTTATATTCAACTGCATATTTATATTATCTGTAAAACATATCCTAGATGAGTCTATAACGATCTCCACAATTGGTATCGAAGTCATGGGGCTCTCGATCTAGGATCTACAAGGTTGTTTTGTTGGCGAATATATGATGAAAAGTGTTCACGTTTTTTATTTTTGGTTATTGGAAGATTCGGTGAAGATTAGGGTTTTTGCAAACCCTAATTAAATAAAAACAGAAACGTTCATACTTGTAGCAGCTTGGTGTTATATGAAAACTCTATTTTGTTTAGGGTTTGATCGGTTCTTGGTATGACAAAGAAGCATCAAGTTGTGATACTTGAAGTATTAATGACATCACAAATTCAACCAACGTGTGTTCATAGACATCCTAATTCGACTAGGATTTTGTGTCTATATGTAATGTATGATCAAACAGGGAAAATTAGGGTTTTATAACAAATCCTAATTCGAGCAGGTTATAAGAAAGTGTTTATTAATTGTTTCTGTTCGTGAACATGTACATGTTGTTTAGGATTCGCTACACAACAAAAGTATATCGTGGCACAATCATGTTGAATTGATTTAGAACATTAAACAAGAAGGCATGTTTGATGTTACTGCTTAACATAATGTTTGTACTGCTCGAATAGCAATAGTTTAGTAACAGATTTGTGACAGAAAAAGCGTTGCTAAATGATATGGGAGGAAGGAGATAGTAGTTTAGTGACGGTTTAGTGACAAGAAAAGTGTCGCTAACAAGGCGTCGTCTGGATACTTAAAAAAAGTATCATCGTTTATTGTTAATACTGTTTGTGAGTATTTAGTATTGGTCTCACAAATTAAAACTGCTAGCTATGAAGTTTGTACTGCCAAGGCAGTTTGGTTAATACTGCTTGGGACAAAATGGTTTGTACTGCTAAGCCTATCCGATATCAGACACAATGGAGAGTTAAGACTGTTAGTTGCATCCGATATTGGTCAGTACACGTTTTTGGCACTTGTTTAGATCTTGGACATAACTAGAATTATTTCAGTTTATTCTTATTGATTTTATGGCTCGTTTTGGTTACTTATTGAAACAGTGATTATGAAGACGATTGATTATCACCTATTTGATGTTGTAGTTGAGTTTCATAGATGTGTGTTCTTATCATATCTTAAAGTGGGTGTTACACTTTAAAGATAACTTGTTCGTTTTATATGGTGTTGACGAAGACTTAAAGAATCTAGCAATGTGTGATTTTTCTTATGATGCTCAATGCTCACATTCGCTATCACTTAAAGGAGTTATGTTGTTGTGCTCAGTGTCTCATCTAGTTGAGGATTCTTTCAAGAGGTTGCGGCCTATTTATACTTTTTGGTCTCATAATGAGTTTGAAGTCACGTGGATAGTACAAGATATAAGATACAAGTTTGGGATATTCTACTTCTTCACCAAGTTTGTTATACTCAGTTTTTTTCATCAGTAATCATTACATAGAGCCTACAGAATTGAAGATTCAAGAGATGGTTAACATATGGGTTTCAAGGGAAGCTTATTGTCAAAAATGTTTAACCATCAGGTTATATTCATGCACCACTTGAGGGGAAGTGTTTCGTTACTACTACTGATCTTTATTACTACTGCTAGTTTAAATTTCTACTGCTCATATTCATTTTTCTTATTGTGCGTAATGGTGGGCAATTTGAGTATTGGAATGATGGATTAGTAGTTGTGGTATATGATTTGTAGCTATTATGATCCAAGTTGCATATCTTCAGAAGACCCCTATTCGATTATGACAAAAAGGGGAAGAAGATTACAAAGATATGATTTGCAGCTTATTATGTGTGGTGACATGACAGGTTACAAAGGAAAGGGGAAGTTTTTGTTTCATTCAGGGAGATGATCACATCTCAACTTCAGGGGAAGCTTTGGCTTTATGATGAAGTTCGTACACGACTTTGTTTTGTCATCATCAAATAGGGGAAGATTGTTGGGATTCTTGATTTGATGAGACAAAGTGAATAAAAGAATGAAACAAAAGGACTTAAATGCAAAACAAGAATTCTTCAAAAAATGGAAGATTTTGAAGATTTCAGAAGATCTCTTTAAGAAGATAAAGATACAGATGATAATATTATAGGAAGATATTATTTGTTCTTATCTTTTGTAATTTGTTCTTATCCTTTGTAAACCTAGATATATCTAGTATATAAAGAGATATCAGGCATATAGCTTTAAGCATCCAGAAAACACAGGCTTTCTATGAGAGTCGTGTAAATAAACGTGTTTGTGTGTGTACATGTTTATTTAGTAGTTAAATAGATAGTAGTTAATAGATAGTGTAGCCTCAAGGATCTCTTGATCCCTGTTACAGTAGGTAACCGTATTATCTTGATCAAATAATATTGGGGCTTGGTGTTTAATAGTAAAACCTTGTTTAATATCATTGTGTTCTTTGATTAATTCCGCTGTGCTAATTCGTATCAATGATATTTGTAAAATATATCCTAGATGGACTTAAACGATCTTCACAGTTAACCCGAATTTCACTATTTATTAAAAAAAAATACATAGATATTGAGAAGAAGAAAATTTTCAAACATAAAAAGTATTTTTTTAATATTAGGATAAATTTTTAACAGTATTTATATATAAATAAATATATAGATAATATATATATTTATATGAATTCGGTTTTCGGTTCAGAGTGTCAAACCCATATCCAACCCGAGAACCGAATTAGTAGTTCGTTTCGGTTTGGTTTTGGCAAATTCGATTCGGTTACTAGTTTGATTCTATTATTTTCGGTTCAGTTCGGTTCGGTTTTCGATTTTTTTGGTTTTTCTGCTCACCCATATTTTGCCCCAATAAAGTTATTTTGATGTTAATCTTTCACAAATATATAACTTAATATTTTTTTTAGAAAGGCAATATATAACTTAATTACAAAATTTTCAACATTATATATAAAGTATATAATTGGTTC